>MJUT01026008.1:28229-66676 GCA_002080005.1 Gigantidas platifrons
CATTTACGGTAAATCCGGATTTGTACTTTTCCGGTTTGATCCGTATTTTATTGTAACCAGAACTTGTTCTAGATTCTCGGAAGTACTCGTATATAATATGCATATTTTTTCTCAAAAAAAAAAACCTACCTACCTACCCTCCTCTTCTAAGTATGGGTAGGCCAACAGCAAACAAATATATTTTTAAGTCTGGCCTTAGCTGTGGCTTGATTAATAACTGGTAATTACGATTACAGTGATGATTTTGACAAGAAAATAAAATAACTGAAAATCAATGACAAATAACTGAAACTATCTACACACCCTTTCAAAACCTCCTGTTCTGTCCATGTCCTGCAACATTCGGAATTTATTTTTCAGAGAACAATAGCTGACATCAGCTAAATAACTGAAAATAATCATCCCTGCGATTAATAAAGAAAGATAATTGAACCCGAGACATGTCGCTGATTGTTCGAAGCTGAGCCGACACTCGACAAAAATTGAAACAATCATAAGATCTAATGTTTACAGTCGTAATAAAGTTGATTAAAACAATATTTCAAATCGTTATTAAATGAATTAGTATTAATGAGAGCGTGTTTTATCTACATTTTCATAGGTGCTGGAATCGAATAATACCTAACCGTGTGAGCTCAAGGTTCATCTAAATACCCAAAAAAAAATATACAAATGTACTAGTAGTGAAATTCGGATCAACCTGTGTTTTTATGTCTATATTATACTAAAAGAAACAAATATGATTGCTTCCAATTCAGATTTAAAAAAAAAAGATAATGATCATCTGCTAAATTAGACATTAAAAAATATATAACCGAATAATCAAACATTATACCGATATCGATCCAATTGTTAGTATTCGACCTCGTATTTCCTGTATATAAAATAGATCGCGAACACAGTGAAAAAACGTTTCCAATGATCGTTTGCAGATATCAAGGAGAAACTCAGAAGCCGTAGGCTTTAAGAACTTTCAAAAGAATTAAATATTATTTTACGACATAGGTCCACTGCATAAATTTGCGGAGCAGTGGATATATGATGATACTATTATTTGTACTTTTTTGCGATGAATCTACCAATTATGTATATTATGTAATACGCTAAGAATTGTCAAAAGAAAACAATACACACTACTGATTGTTTATGTAAAATTTTGCCAAGACATGGGTATACGATGATGCTATTATTTGTACTTTTTTGCGATGTAATGTGCCATCTAAGAACCAATATTTGGTCTGCTTCTGTATTACGTAATACGCTAAGAATTGTGAAAAGAAAAACATTTACACACTACTGATTGTTTATATATAAATTTGCTAAACAACGGGTATACGACGATGTTATATTTTGTTTTTTGTTTTTGCGAATCAATCCTCCATCTAACAACCACTATTTGGGCTGCTCCTCTTTATCTTCTTACAAAACATACCCTTCATAGTCTTGCGGAATTCTTTTTGAAGTCCTAAGTAAAGGCCTGCTGTCAGTACAACATCAATTTGTTGTAGAATCTTCGAAAACAGAAACAACCCTGGACTTGGATCTTTAACGTTACTCACACCTACATGTACATTGATCGTAATTATGACAAATAATATGTCTTCAATTGCCTTGGGAATCGTCAGGACAGCATAGACAATTGTAGACATAGCAACGACCCAAGCTATTCGTGTGTAAGCTTTTGTTGTAGTGTTTGCTGAGGCCATTGCTGTTCTTTTTTTTGCGATGTTTGAGCAGTGTCGCTATAATGCCAATACAACACAATATCATTAGCAACATTGGTCCAATACTTCTAAATAGTAGCGGGGATATCTTGACAAATATTTTGAGAGACTGATTTTATCTGGTCAATATAGGAAAGCGTTATTGAACATTTATATTCGACCTCTCTGGTTTCGTCATTAAGTACCATAGCTTTTTTAAATTCTTGTCTGTACATATGAAACGAATTTAGTACACCACCGATAAAGGCTAAGCTAAAAATGGTTATTCCAACTAATTTGCCATTCAACAATACCTTGGATTTAATGGGGTATCTGATTATTATCAATTTCTGTAGGGCCATGCCCACTTTCATCCAAGTTGACAAAGAAAATAGAATGCCAGGAAATTTTACCGTCATAATTTAGTAAGGTGTACACCATCGATAATCCATGTAGTCGTCACGTTGCAAAAATATAATTTGAAAGGGAAGTGGAATAATAAGTGCTAAGAGGTCAAACACTATATGTATTATCATAAATGAGTAGCGATGCCATACAATGTTGGTTCTTGTCATGACGACCAACATGAGAATCAATGAGATTGTGGTGATCAGGCATACGACTGGTTGCACATAAACAGTGTAAATATATAATATATACGTCATTTGATTTCGAGGAGAGAAACGGAACATCCTATCGAGATCTGAGTTGTTCGATAAAAACTCAAGCCATCTGCTCACACGAGAAGCTTTGTCAAATATGTCAGCAGACATTGTCACCTTTGGATTAAACGTCATGTTTAATATGTGGTCCATATTTTGCTTGATATCTTTGCTCTCAACCCTGTAAAAAATAAGCAATAAATAATAAATTAAGAGTAAATTGTTTAAGTGTCTGTCTCACATAAAACCATGCAAACTCGTAACATAGTGATATTTTCAAAACCTTATGAAATCTTGTCCATGAAATACCTTTGGCCAAGTACAATTAACACACACAATATTTTTTTCAAATTTTATTATTTGACTGAATTATTTTATTTTTTTTTAATTTTTCCAGTATTTCAATATTCAATGAAGCCAAAAACAATGATTTTTACAATATTCCAACCTCTGATATATCTTGTATAGCATAAAATGTGCCTGCCTCTTATAGTATCCAGGATTAATCAACTTTCACTGTATCAATTAATATAATATACTCAATATTTGGTCGCATAGATTTTTTACATGCGACACTTTAATATACCCATAAATCACTAAATGGCCTTTTATGCATTGTACATATATAACAGCATCCATTTTGTGCATCTGGCTAAAATGGAATTTAATTAAAACTTTGTTTTTCAAAATGATCTGATACGATTTATTGGTGATAAATTAGATAAAATAAGCAAACTTTTATTTTACTTTGTATGAGGTATTTCATACTTATTAAATTTCATATTTTATAAGGGGAGATAATTTGTAAAGAAATAATAGGGAAGATAGCATTTTCTCAATTTGTAAGAATAGGGTCTGTGAATCCCATTTTTTATATCATACTTTTAAAGTGTTTAATGAAAAATATATGTTGCTTAATTTTTCATCTAAATCTACCATTTACTTTATTAAAAAAATAGACAATTTGTTTTTTCCCCAAACAGCCAATATGGCTATTTTCAAAGCCTTCACTGAAGTCACGATATCAACAATCAATTGTTTTTTAGGTTAAAATTCTAAAGACAATTTTATCATCAAACTTTCAAAGTAGCTTGAGAATAAAATTATTTATTCTTCCCCCCCCCCTTACCCCCTTCCAAAATTTAAAAAAAAACTTATCTTAATGAAAGTGCCGACAGCAATTATTGTAATGCCCACATACCGTAATATACTATTGTATGGGATCGACTCATTTTCTGTGAGATGCAACTTATATTTGAATAATGAAACTATAATATTTGAAATTAAGTTAATCCTATTGTTAAAAAGTAAAGAGAACAAATGACATTACATACAATTGGGTGAAAAGTGTTTCTGTAATAAACATATCTAGTTTAGTACACAAAACGAGTTTCTGGAATAACATTCATCAGGTACGCTCCAAGTCTAAAGAATTGATGGCCGACTAATTTTTAAAATGGTTATAGGAGAAAGAAAATCAAATAATCAAAGAAGGAAAACATAACTCTGATAAGGTCACCTACAAATGTATGCCTATGGAGGAGAACTGTAAATTTCGATTAAGAAATAATTCATGGAAGCCATAATTTATTGTGAGTTTTAACATGGGTTGGCAGGATTTTAGTATTTTTATTCCGAGTCGAAGCAACGTTAAAGCTTCAATTAATTTTGCCGATTCTAATATATCTTACAGTCCAAATACGATGGTACACTTTGCAGAAAGGCGATAATGTTAAATTACGGATCGCAAAGTTAAATATAACGATCGTAGTTCCATCTTCCACGGTGGCAAATCCATCAGTTTCACTCGTGTATTAAATTGGAGTGTATAAATGAAAATAAAAACAAAATAAAGAGACAGGATACAATATTCTAATATCAGAAATTACAAGTATTGTTTACAAAACAAGAAACGAAGGAGCGTACATTAAAATTCATCTAAAAAATCAAGAAACCTTCCTCTTTGCAGTCGTATTTTGTCTTTAAACCTGGTCGCTATTAAGTAGCAAGAAGTGTTTGAAGACACCAAAGGGGCAATCATAATCTGCAAATCGAAGACGAAGAGAGAACACAATGGCCAAACCAAAAGGTAAAATTGACAAACAACGATCTACACAATACTACAATGAAAATCAAAGATCTAGTAACACGAACCCCACTAAAACCACGGGGTGAACTCAGGTGCACCATTAGTGTGAACATTTCCCACCTTTTTAATATGGCCTCTCGATATTAGCAACATAAATAACCAATATGCTTTAGAAAATTGTAAATAAACCAGCAACCATATGTTGATGTCGCATGTAAACTACACCACCGAAAGTCGACAATTTGTAAAAGTCAAAGACTAAGGTTGGTTCTTTTTATTATTTTCTCCGAAAAATAATTAATATGTAAAGAAAAAGAAGCGAACATCTTAATGTTTGTATGGACAACTGTCCAGTGTAAATACATGATATCACATAGGAATGGTGTCCATACTTTGTTACACAATACCCATTTGCAAATAAAAATATATCGGGGGTTTTATCACTGCATTATTTATACAGCCAATGAAGGATGTCATGTTTGAATAATAAGTATATAAAATAAACCATAAAACACTACTGACTCTGACTACTGGGCGGATGATACCCTCGGATACTAATAGTTCACCAGCAGAGGTATCGACCAAGTTAAAGTAATAAAAACGTATTTAAATACTAATCTTGAACTAGGCATACCGTATATAATCTTCGTGACGCAGAATTTTTATTATCATTTGCATAATTTTAGTTCTATAAATAGACGTTAGATAAAACTGAATGGCAATCCAGAAGGGACAATCCTGAGACACAGACAACATTGGACATGCAAGACACAGGACAAAGACAAACAGAACAAACAAAAATACACAGCAAATTGAAAAGGATGAGCAATGCAAACCCCACTTAAACAGAACCTTAGCAATCAGTTGAATATCATATGGTACACAAAGACATCGAAGGTCACAATAAGGAAATCTAATTTCCAATTCCATCTTTCGTCATCTGGAGGAAAGGAACAACATATTTTTCAACAAGATGTCAATATCTTCCACAAAACGTTTTGGAAGATAAGATGAGATGATTGTTTTCAATATTTTACTCAATAGTGGAGCAGGAACTGCTTACCCTTCCGAAGCACCTGAGTACCCCTGTTTTTAGTGGGGTTCGTGTTACTAGATCTTTATGTGTATGCTTTGTAGATCGTTACTTGTCCTTTTGTACTGTTTCTTTTTGCCATTGTGTTGTCTGTCTGTTCTTCGATATACGGATTCTAATTTCCCCTTTGGTATCTTCATACTGTTTTTAGCACTCTTTTGACGTTGTAAAATATCTGAATACAAACTGAAAAATCGAGTGCAAATAAACTTTAGAGAATATCGAAGGGCAATCAAAAATGGACAGTCCAGAGAAACTGGCAACATAGGGTACACAAGACACAGAACGAAGACGAATACACGTGAACTTGAAGGTATAACCAAATAAACGTTAGAGAATACCGAAGGGAAATCAAGAATGGACAATCCAGAGAAACTGGCAACATAGGATACGCAAGACACAGAACAAAGACGAATACACGTGAACGTGAATTATTATCGACGGTATAACCAAATAAACGTTAGAGAATACCGAAGGGACAATCAAGAGAAACTGGCAACATAGGGTACACAAGACACAGAACGAAGACGAATACACGTGAACTTAAAGGCATAACCAAATAAACGTTAGAGAATACCGAAAGGGCAATCAAAAATGGACAATCCAGAGAAACTGACAACATATGGTAGTGTGATCATTATTTCACGAGCGAGAATTTTCATCAATCGTAATAACCCTGTTATTGCATGGCAAAATTGTCATAGTAATACGAAAATTATGTTTTCTTGACAATACCGTCATGATGATGCAGCGATACTACACTACATTATATACAGGGGAATATTGTTTGCCAACGTTTGGGTACGATTTCAAGCAAATAGTATGTTGCTTAAGAAATAATTCGTGTGAACACGTTTTGTTGGGATTTTTATTTGATATCTACGTTTTTATTAACGTGTCTTGGAAGGTAATATTAGTATTAGTTCCAGTCCATGTTAAAACTCCCAATAAATTATGGCCTCAATGAATTATTTGGATTGGTATATGCCTAACAGTAAAAATACAGTAATACCGTTTGAAGAAATATGGCAATTTTATGCTTATGGATGCGGGCAAAGTCGCGCATAATTTAAGTGACGTCGTTGGCTGTTCTATCTTCCACATGTTTAAATTCAACACACTTTCAACTCGTAAATTAAACTGGCGTGAATAAATGAAAAGAACAAAAAGTCAAGAGACACGGAATGTTAATTTCATTTCAGCTTAAATAATACAATTACGTGCACAAAATAAGAAATGAAGAATCCCTTAACCGTCATCCTTTCAGTCAAATCTTTCTATAACCTTAGATGCTATAAAGTTTCTAACAATTTCAATTTGGTAGAATTTCGATTTTAGCAATTTAAACAAGTCAATTGCTAAATAAAAAAAAACAAAAAAACAACGTGAAGTGATTCCTTAAACAGGAGTCAATGTCAGTAGCTGATCCTCCTTCAGGCATAGGTGACAGTAGACGATTTTGGATATTCTGTGTAGGCCATTTGGTTTTCATGCTTTTAAAAAGAGTTTGAAGATAACCAAAGGAGTAATCAGAATCAATAATTCGAAGAAAGACCGACAACACAATGGTCAAAAGAAAAACATTTTTAAAATTATTTGGCTTTGAGCTGACGGTTATTCCAAAAACGTTTTTATTTTTAAATATTATTAAGTCATTGTGAGCAAGCGATACATTTTGTGTACCCTATATTTAGGTTAGCAATTAATGCTGAAGGATGGCTATCAATAAGCAATTTGACAGTCTCCGACTTGATTCTAAACTTATACGCTATTCTCGCTTCTTAGTAGTAGTTACCTCCCTTTACGCTGGACGAAAGCGTCTATTTCATGTAATTTTCTACATTCTTCTCATACTCTGTATAAAATCTAATTCCTGTAATGGCATTTTTTTTGCTATACAATTAAACTTATACCAGGTTGAAATATCTGTAGGTTTAGGAAATTATACTCAAATTATTTGTCCTTCTCGTTACTCTTGCTTCTCTCCGGGTACCCCGGCTTCTTCCACCACTAAAACTGGTTGTTAATGTTATGATATAGCTGAAATATTGCTGAAAGTGGCGTTAAGCACAAAAAAATCAATCAATCATTACTCTTTCAATGGAACAGGAACCATTTTGTTCTCTGTAAAGAAAATAACTCAAAACAAAAATAAATGTCAAAAGTGTATAATTTTAGAATCAAATCGGAAACTGGCATATCGTCTATTAAATATTACATCGAATACCACCGGTGAATAAGAGTAATAACAAAATTACCGAATACCGAGCAATCTTCCAAAGGGAAAGTCAAAACTCATAAATCAACAAACAGACATAATCAGTCAACAACCGGAAAACTGGGAAAACTGCTATGGCATTTCTAAAGAAATGGTGGGTTGAATCAGGTTTTACGGCGCCAAACCTCCCGCTTTCATTACGGTTCAAAGATTCCGGTTGTCACTATAACAGCATTTATAACAATACTGGAACAAAATAGGTAAAATAGTAGTCAACGCAGTACTAAATTCTGTTAGGAGGGTAGAATATTTCTCGTGAACCATCTCCATCAATAACAAATTAAATCTTTTTAGACCATTTTTAGTTTTAACAAAAAATATAAATACATTACCTCTGTCAACTCGCTGCTCACTAGCATTACTAACTTATTCTCAAAAGATGCAATTTATTATTTTATTGGTATTTATAGAAATCTGTAAAACGCCCAAAAATACAATAAATACGTCAATTGAGACACATGATAACGTATGAACAAATATATTTGTAAAGGTGTGATCTACTAAGGTTGCAGACAAGGTTTATTTACAGGTGATAGACATAGTATACAATGTAAAATTCCCAGACTAGATTTCAAATTATATATACATCATCAAAAACGATAGGAACCATGCTTGTTTCTGTTGTTTTTAGACGATTTCGTTGTTTTAAGGGTTTACGTCATTGCAGGATACATACAATATAAGTACATTGTCGAAAACGTCAATTTAGGAGTATTTTGACATGAATCATTCATCTATGTTCTTTGTACATATACCTGTGTATTTATGTGCCTAGTTACAGTCTAAACTCAGTTTTTTACTGCATTATTCAAGAGGTGTTTCTAGAATTTGACCCAGAGCGATGATAGTAATTGAATATACATGTATATGCACCCTACCCCACGGTTTTATATGGGGTTCGTGTTGCCCGGTCTTTTGTGCTCTGTGTAAGAAAAGAAAGTTTAAACAGTGACGACCGTCAATGCCACCAATATCAACAAAACGAACGTGTTTTATAGACCATTGTTTCTGTTTTTGTCTTTTAACTGCTTAATAAACTTGTTCAAAAAGGAACGTTTGTGCACATTAAGATAGCTTAAACCCGCCACTTTAAGTTGAAATGTCTGCAGCAAGCTAAGGAAGTCACCAGTCATGTATGTGCCCACCCCTGGGCTGCAACGCCTCTGATATTTCAATTGTGACGACCATCAATGCCACCAATATCAACAAAACGAACGTGTTTTGTAGACCATTGTTTCTGTTTTTGTCTTTTAACTGCTTAATAAACTTGTTCAAAAAGGAACGTTTATGCACATTAAGATAGCTTAAACCCGCCACTTTAAGTTGAAATGTCTGCAGCAAGCTAAGGAAGTCACCAGTCATGTATGTGCCCACCCCTGGGCTGCAACGCCTGTGATATTTCAATTGTGCTTTTTTTTTCGATTTGTAAGATAAATGTGATATTATATTCCATCGTTAATCTTAAAGAAGTGTTAGAAAACACAGATATCTATTATAGATAAATTATTAAATCTGAAACATACTTTGTTTATATGATCGGATATATTAACCACTTGCATGGGGGTCATCGCGGTCATGATCGTATGGGTGTTGGATTTACAACTACCTGTGCAATCATCGATTATCACTACTACGTTTTGAGTTCGAATTCCGCTCATGAAGAGGTGTACTCGATACAACAGTATGTGATAAAGTTTGTCAGTGATTTGCGACATGCCGGTTGTTCTCTCCGAGTATTCTGGTTTCCTCGACGAATAAAACTGACCACCACGATATAGCTGAAATATTGTTGAAAGTGGCGTTAAACACCAAACAAACAAACATATCACAATCACTCCCTTTACGGGCAGGTATCGAACTCGTCAGAAACAAACACCATACTCCTCCATATTCCCCATTCGCCCAAACACACCCCTTGCATGTTATTTTACATATGACATAATAATAAAAAAAAAGGTGCTAAACGCAGTGTCGTCTTCAGAATAAATAAATTTATCGGGTTTTTTCTTTAATATAGAATTTAAAAACAATGGTTATTTTAATGTTAAAAAATTGTCAGACACATAAAACATCATTCTAGACATTGTCATTCACCATAAACATAAATTATATCAATATAATAAATATACAGAAGTTTTCCTGTGATACAGTTTCTTCTACCTTTCAAGAAAAACTACACATCTAAATGAAATGGGGAAAAACATCGGAATAGTAATAAAAATCTGTATGTATATATATATATTCCTGTTTGGGCTCTTTAGTTGACCTTTTCTCAAAATCTTTTAAATTATTTGGCTTTCCAATCCTTCGATTGTACTAGTGCCTAATTAAGGTTATTCACAATAGATTCCATAATTACGTTTTTATTTAAGAAATAAATCATGGAAGCCCGAATGTGTTTTGAGTTTTAACATGGGTTGGCAGATATTAGTACCTTTTATCCCTCGCCTCTGGCTCGGGATAAAATACTTGAATATTACAAATAAACGATACAAACAGTATTAAACGTACCTACAGGGTCGGCGAAATAATAAATGCAGTGGCGTTTTTTCAATACAAAATTTGAAAAATAAAATGGTTATTTTAATGTTTAAAATTTGTCATGGCATAAAATATCATTCTAGACCTTTACGATGAACATAAATTATATCAATATTATAAATATCCAGAAGTGTTGTCGTAATAAAAGGTTCTTTACACATTTAATTAAAATGAAAAACAAAGAAATATCTCATTGTCGGAAAAGTTTCATAAATCTGTATATATATACAGTTAAACCTGACCATGAGGTCACATCTATTAAGCAGCCACCTGTATTAAAATGTCACCTTTTTCTTCTCCTGTCATAGAACAATTCATATGATTTGAACCTCTTTTCAGAGTTCACCTGTTTTATAAGGCCACATTTTCTTTATCCCAAATTAAAGGTGACCTCTTAATACAGGTTTGACTGTATATATACATGACCACCGGTCAATGTTCCTTGCTTGCTACAGATATCTAAATATATTTGTAAAGGTGTGATCTACTAAGGTTGCAGACAAGGTTTATTTACAGGTGATAGACATAGTATACAATGTCAAATTCCCAGACTAGATTTTAAATTATATATACATCATCAAAAAAGGTAGGAACGATGCTTGTTTCTGCTCTTTTTAGACGAGTTGGCCGTTGTTTTAAGGATTTATGTCATTGCAGGATACATGAAATATAAGTACATTGTCGAAAAAACCAATTTAGGGGTATTTTGACTTGAATCATTCGTTTAATTTCTTTGTACCGATACTTGTGTATCTATGTGACTAGTTACAGTCTAAACTCCGTTTTTTTTACCGCATTAATCAGGAAGTTTTTCTAGAAATTGACCCAGAGCGATGATAGTAATTATATGTACACCCCATCCGAAGGTTTTATATGGGGCTCGTGTTGCCCGGTCTTTTGTGCTCTGTTTATGAAAGCTTAAACAGTGATGACCATCAATGCCACCAGTATTAACAAAACGAACGTGTTTTGTAGACCACTGTTTCTGTTTTTGTCTTTTAACTGCTCAATAAACTTGTTCAAAAAAGGACGTGTGTGCACATTAAGCTAGTTTAAACCCGCTACTTTAAGTTGAAGTGTCTGCAGCAAGCCAGGGAAGTCACCGGTCATGTATGTGCCCACCACTGGGCTGCAACGCCTCTGATATTTCAATTGTGCTTTTTTTTCGATTTGTAAGATAAATGTGATATTATATTTCATCGTTAATCTTAAAGAAGTGTTAGAAAACACAGATATCTATTATAGATAAATGATTAAATCTGAAACATACTTTGTTTATATGATCGGATATATTAACCACTTGCATGGGGGTCATCGCGGTCGTGATCGTATGGATGTTGGATTTACAACTACCTGTGCAATCAGCGATTATCACCACTACGTTTTGAGTTCGAATTCCGCTCATGAAGAGGTGTACTCGATACAACATTATGTGATAAAGTTTGTCAGTGATTTGCGACATGCCGGTTGTTCTCTCCGAGTATTCTGGTTTCCTCGACGAATAAAACAGACCACCATGATATAGCTGAAATATTGTTGAAAGTGGCGTTAAACACCAAACAAACAAACATATAACAATCACTCCCTTTACGGGCAGGTATCGAACTCGTCAGAAACAAACACCATACTCCTCCATATTCCCCATTCGCCCAAACACACCCCTTGCATGTTATTTTACATATGACATAATATAGAATTTAAAAACAATGGTTATTTTAATGTTAAAAAATTGTCAAACACATAAAACATCATTCTATACATTGTCATTCACCATAAACATAAATTATATCAATATAATAAATATACAGAGGTTTTCCTGTGATAAAGTTTCTTCTACCTTGCAAGAAAAATTACACATCTAAATAAAATGGGGGAAAAACATCGATACAGTAATAAAAATCTGTATGTACATACATATATATATATATAAACGTCTAAAATTTAGCACAACACCACTAAAAAATATGTTGAAATATAACAAAAATAACTATAAGTCTATAAAAAGACTATGATTATAATTAAGTTGACGGATATTTCGCTTGACCGACAAGTTTCATCAGCGTCTGTAATCTGATTTGAAAAATAGTCACGTGACCATCAGTTATCGTGACGTAAATCATAATCTTGAACTTTATACTTTATGTTCAAATATATATGTACACTAATTAAATTTTATAAACAATATGAAAAGAATGAAAAAATGTCATACAGGTAATATGTGTATGAGGCTTAGAAACGGGGGAAAAGGCGAGGCTTCGCTGAGCCTTTTCCCACGTTTCGCGCCGAATACACATACTTACCTATATGCTTCGACAGTGCACATGTATTGTATTTATCCTGCAATTTTAAATCGTAAATAAACGCTTACTGGCCGATGATAAAAGTATTTGAAATAATTTTGTGTATGTATTTGAAAACAATATCCCCCAATGTGCCCCGATGAGTTGCCAAATATAAAATTTTATTCTATTTATAACTGACCAATATCAAAAAAAATATTAGGAAGGCTATATTGGTCGGTAAATGCTGTCATTGCAGGATAAATATACAGGTGCTAGACAAAGTATATAATGACAAATCTTACGGACTTAAATTGAAATTATATATATCATATTTATTTGAAGAAAGATTAAAACTTTTAAATAAAAATTAAAGTAAATAATTATATACCAATTTATTATGGGATTGTCTCCCCTAGACTAAAGCTAAAATATTCTTTTGGTATTCCTGGTGGATAGCTTGTAGATGGTCATAAAAATAACAAAATACTTTTGTTTATGTATATTGTCTTTGTACATGTATAACTATAAATTACAATCAATCAGTTGCAATTATCGTATAAAGTGAATGTCTGTTTTGTTTTGTGTATCTGATTTATTGTATAATTATGCTGCCCCATTGTGAGCACTTTAATTAGTAATAAAAAAAACATTTCTTTCTCATACATCCAGCACTGGTTCTATTTGAACAGTCGCATTCCATTTACTGGATTTTGTTAATGTGCTGTCACTGACCAAAATATAGTTTTTCATGGTACCTGATTAATGTAGAGCCTACCCTTCCGGAGCACCTGAGCTCACGACCGGTTTTTTAGTGGGGTTCGTTTTACTCGATTTTTAGTTTTATGTGTATGTTTTGTAGTTCTTTGTTAGTCCTTTTGTGCTTTTTTTTATTATATTTTGTTTCTACTCTTTTTAGACTATTTGGCAGTTGTTTTCGGGGGGGGGGGGGTTGACATTGCAAGATAAATACAATATACGTCCATTGTCGGAAAATTTATAATCCATTTGCACTCGCTGCGATACAACAGAAAATCTCGTCAAACACTCGCTTTTCTATTTGTTACTAAAGCTCGTACAAATAACTTGTATATTTTCCGACAATGTAGATGTACGTATATATATATTGTTTATATATATAGTATCAATTTGCCTTTGCTATATGAACATTAACTTGTAATCAACGAACTCTATGTATTTGTGGTTATTTTCGTGTTTACTTAATTTCACGATATTACATGCTGTTACATGGCGGATGTCTTATAAGAGAGAGGAACTCGCGAGCACTTGGGGTCACCCTCGGTTTGTTTGGGGGTTTTTTTCTTCTTTTTTTTTTGGTCGGGTCTGTATTGCACATATTTTTAGTTTTCTGTGTTGTGTTTTTGTGTTTTGCTTGAAATCGTTTTGTGTTCTGTTTTTGCGTCTTGTTTGAAATCGTTCTGTGTTTTGTGTGTACAATGTTGCCAGTGTCTGTGGATTGACCATTCTTGATTACCCATTTGGTTTTCTCTAACGGTTATTTGATAATACCTTCAAGTTCACCTGTATTTAAATTTACGATAATTTGTAATAGACTACAGACAAAAACAGTTAAATTCTACATTAAACTGTGCTGCATATGGAAAAGCGTGCATTTGTTTTCTCTGTCGCGTTGTTGTTTTTGCTTGAGTTAAGTTGCTAGACTCGATCAAAGCTATTTGCCAGTCTGTCTTTCCTTTTACAAAGCGCAATCGTCTGGAAACGAGACAGATCTATAGCAACGATCAGCAACAAGACACTCCCAATTACTATGTAGCCAACATAACCCATAACCTTGGCAGAAAATCTATTATCTTCCGCACACCCATGTAGTCGCTTATATGAACTGGTTTTCTTCTTGTCGACTTTGTAAATCCTTTGTGTATTATCTATTGAATCCCAATAGGCACTCATTGTAACATTACATTTACACGAGACACATGTGTCAGTGCTTGATTGTCCGATGGTTGACCTTTGAAGACTGGTTGGAATGGCGGACGCATCATATAATGTTGTTTGTGGTGTCTGTACAGATGTAGTACTTGGAGAGGTCTGTAGATATATTGGACTCGGAGAGTTCTGTGGTAATGCTGGACTCGGAGAGGTCTGTAGATGTGTAACCTCCGTAGTGGTCTCTAGATGTGTGGGTTCCGGAGTAGTCGGTAGATGTGTAGCTTCCGGAGATGTTGGTTGGTATGTGGTGTCCGGAGAGGTCTGTAGAAATGTGGTGTCTGGAGTGGTCTGTAGATGTGTAGCCTCTGGAGAGGTCTGCAGATATGTGGTGTCCGGAGATGTTTGTAGATATGTGGTGTCCAGTGAGGTCTGTAGAAATGTGGTGTCTGGAGTGGTCTGTAGATGTGTAGCCTCTGGAGAGGTCTGTAGATATGTGGCGTCCGGAGAGGTCTGTAGATGTGTGGTGTCCGGAGATGTTTGTAGATATGTGGTGTCCAGAGAGGTCTGTAGATGTGTGGTGTCCGGAGATGTTTGTAGATATGTTGTGTCCGGAGAGGTCTGTAGATATGTGGTGTCCGGAGAGCTCTGTCGATATGTGGTGCCTGGAGATGTGGTTTGATACGTAGTGTCTACATTGGGCGATGATACTATAAGAAACCAAATACACATTGTCAAAAATCGATTTTCCTAAATATGGTAAATATGTATTATATGTCAATTCCCTACTCTTTTGCATTGAGACTAAATGAGTAAATGTTGCTTAAGGAGGATAGATCGAATTTCAAAAAGAAATACCAAGTTCTCAATATTGTGCCTGATGATATGTCCTGGGCTGAAAAAACCCCAAAAAAATAGCATGCATGTAGTTCACCGAACTAAATTTTTTGATAGTCCATCTTTGTTTGGGGTAGCTATGCGAGGTACCAACTTTTGATCTCTACAAATAATGCATTAACAGGTCTTCTGCAAAAATCTTGCTTAATCGCAAAAGATAATAATAATAGGATTTTGCAATACCTGAGATCGGAAAACCCTAAGCCCAAATAGCAGATTTTCACCCTGGCTCTAGATTATTTCCTCTATGCAACACTCTTTCGCTCATAACTATGTTGCAAGAAATACCAAATTCCCAATGTTTGCATATAAGGTGCTCAGTTGTATTCAGAACGGAACAAGTTTTTGAAAAGTAGGTTCACAGTGGTTGTTTTGTCAATATTTTGATTTAAGGACAGTCAAGTGGCATAGCAAGTATTAAAGGGAGATAATTCTTACAATAATTTACTGATTTTTATCAAAATGTTCACAGAGGCTTTGAAATTTTGTTTTTTAACCCTTACTCATACTTTTCCATTACATTTTGGACTTAAAATAATAGTGCTATGATGACATATTCGCGACAGTCATGCGCGAAAAACATGCAGAGGAACAATACGTTTCAACCTCCTTAACACCAAATGAGGTTTGTTTTGTCGGTTGTAACAAGTAGCATTTCATCTTTGTACTGGACCAACACACTTAGCTAAATTCCATACTGCTAGCTCATTGCAACTGAACATTTTTGACATGTCGTCGATCTCTTGTACACATTGACATAATGATGCTTGATAAGCAGAGAAGCAGCAAATTCCATTTTTTACAGTCTTAGTTTTTACCCAAACGGGGCTCGAACTCATGACCTAACACACTTGAGGTCGTTAATTACTTAATTACCGATGCAGTTCCGTTTTGTATTTACAATACAATACAATGTTACATAGATATATCGGTAGATTTCCCGCCACATTCACACGTACAAAGGGACATAACTACGAACTTATTTTCATTTTATCGATATTTATACAGTAGAATCATGTACTTGTAAAATATTAAATTCGTTTCGTTAATTTCAAGCTCTGATAATTGACAGGAATAATACATATATTTGAGTCATACAACAATTGGGTTCTTACGCGATTATCAAAATATTCTCATTTTATATATTTGAAAACAAAAGAAAAAAAAATGATGCACTGATAAATATTAGCAGATGTCTATTGATATATCTATATCACATTCCGAGAAAAATAGTCCATGTGTAATATACCCTCTTGCATATCCCCTTGTGGTCCTCACCGGAAATTCCATATTATGTGTTCACCATTTTTTTCTGACAGAAGTTGTTAAAGACGTAACATTTTAAGTATGAACATTTATAAATCTAATTTTGTGTTTGATGTTGTGTTTATATATTCATGTAAGAATCCTCATCCATGTCATTGTACTTATGTTTACCATTACCAGCTGTTGTTTATCAGTAACTCCCATCCCACTTTACTATAAATAATGACATTTTAATGCACATGTATCCCGATCAGGCTGATAAGATTCAGATTGATTGATTTTTGGTGTTTTAACGCCACTTTCAACAATATTTCAGCTATATCATGGCGACCAGGTTTAGTGGTGGAGTAAGCCAGAGTACCCGGAGAGAACCACCGACCACGGGCAAGGAACTGGTAAACTTTATCGCTTGTGACAGCAAGTCGAGTGCATCCTTTTTGTAATTTACAAAGCCGGGCGCGAACCCACCCTGTATTGGTGATAGGCTTTTATGAGTTGTTAGATCCAGCGACCCATCTCATTGAGCCACCCGGACCCCGATAAGATTCGGAGTTGTTAACTTCGCTTTGTTAATTCTTGCTCTATTTTGTTTTGCTTTAGAAGAGCCCGAAGATCCCAAAGGCCAATCAGAATCCGTAAATCGAAGAAGGACCGACACCACAATGCCCCCTCCTAGAACAATAGGACCAACAACGATTTACAAATACATGTAATAAAAAAAAACAGATCGAACAACACGAACCCCACTTTCCTGCACCAGTCGTGTTGTGTTGCTCTAGTTACAAACACGGTGATAAATCTGCAATGAGGAAAGGACCGGGAAGTGGTTACGATAAGTGGAACATATTCTTGGTCATTTGTGACAGAGATGTTCCATAACGGTAACCAAGTTATGGTGGCGACCTTAAGTTAGGAATATTTGAGGTTTGTTCGTGCATTATAGTTGTTTGTTTTCGTTTTATGAAGACAAATTTCGATATCATCCAAATGGTTGCTACAAGGTTACACTTCCATTTTGAAAACAAATAGTTCAATGAATTTAATAAAGATAAATAAGAAATAAACATTGAGTACATGGTAGATAAGAGGCTATCAACGGGAGAGTACTATGAGGAAGGTATTACATGTTATTACATGGCTAGTAAGGGGCCAGTACTATCAGGAGGCTGTTATGTAAGAGGCTACCAACAGGATAATACTTCATAGAAGGATTTGCATTTGACATAAGTTGTTACAAACGGGATAGTACTGTGAAGAAACTGTTACATGTTACTAGTATATTAGAGGCCATTAATGGGATACTACTATGAGGAATGTTGTCCATGTTGTATGAAGGATTACCAATGGGATGGCAATATGATGACACTATTACATTTTATATAAGAGGCTACCAACGGGATAGTAATATGATGACGCTATTTACATGTTACATAAGAGGCTACCAGCGGGATAGTGCTACGTATAATTGTTACAGTTTATATAAGAGGCAACCAACGGGATAGTAATATGATGACGCTATTTACATGTTACATAAAAGGCTACCAACGGGATAGTACTATGTATGATTGTTACAGTTTATATAGGAGGCAACCAGTGGGATAGTAATATGATAACGCTATTTACATGTTACATAAGAGGCTACCAGCGGGATAGTGCTACGTATAATTGTTACAGTTTATATAAGAGGCAACCAACGGGATAGTAATATGATAACACTATTACATGCTATATAAGAGTCTACCAGAGGGATAGTATTATGTGGAATTGTTACAATTTGTGCAAGAGGCCAGCAACGGGGTTATTATACGAGGAATTGTTACATTTTATATAAGAGGCTACCAACGGGATTGTACTATGTTGATTCGTTACATTTTACACAAGAGACAACCAACGGAATAGATTTATGTGGAATTGTTATATTTTATTTAAGAGGCTACCAATGGGATAGTAATATGATGACGCTATTGCATGTTACATAAGAGGCTACCAACGGGGTAGTACTATATGTAATTGCTACATTTTATTTAAGAGGATACCAATGGAATAGTACTATGTAGGTTCGTTGCAGTGTATATAACAGGCTACCAACGGGATAGTACTATGTGGAATTGTTACATTTTGCATATGTGGCTACCATTGGGATAGTAATATGATGACACTCTTACCTGTTATATAAGAGGCTACCAACGGGATAGTAATAGGATGACACAATTACATGTTATATAAGAGGCTACAAACGAGGTAGTACTATATGGAGTTGCTACATTTTATATAAGAGGCTACCAATGGGATATTGCTACAAAATGTATATGGAATTGTTACATTTCACATAAGAGGTTATCAACGGGATAGTACTATGTAGAATTGCTACATTTTATATAAGAGGCTATCAACGGGGTAGTACTCTGGGGTAGATTTTATATATTGATGTTTCCCACATGTATTAGATAACTTACATTTTTGACAGAGGAAGTCATACTGTCCATTACAGGTATAAGTTTTCCAGTGCAGCCTTTGAGTAACAGATAACCGTACGCAACTCTGATTTAGAAGTTTAAAACTACAATTCACACCCGACGATTCCATGCAGTTGGGTTCACCGGTATACCAATGTTCTTCCCATAGCGGTTCATTGTTAACCCATAAGAAACCATGCTGTATTGCATTCCATATCAAGCCTATCCAGATGTCTTCAGAAAGTCTAAAAAGATAAAGAATCCTAGCGCATTAATGAACGTCTTTCATATGAGATGACATATATCTACTGTGAAAGTACTGGTATTCGTGGGCAGTGTTTTCGTAGTTTCCGCAAAATGCAGTAATATTTGAGTTTTGAATTCGTGGTTCTATATTGCCAGTAACAAATCAATTAAAAATTTGTATTGCTTTGGAATTTAATTTTTAAATTCACGAAAATTCATTATTTAAAAATGGCTTTATTGGAAAAAAATCAGTTGTAAAATTATACTTCAATACAACGTTAAAAGAGTACTAAATTTGAACGATATTGCAACAAATTATGAAAAAGGGAGCTTTGGCACCACATTAATCGGTTTCAACCCGCCACATTTGTATGCCTATCCTAAAACAGAACCTGGATGTTCAACGTAATACGTCGTGATATTTTATGAGTGTCCAGTGAGCTAAGATGAGAGGCGATTGTTCGCTTTGTTGATATTGGTGAAATTGCTTACCATCACTGCTTAAATCTTCTTTAGGTGAGAGGTAATTGTACACTTTGTTGATATTGGTGGAATTGTTGACCATCACTGATCAAACTTTCTTTTCATACTTCTTCGAATGTACATTACCAATTCAGAAATACATAAGAATTGAGTTACAATAACAGACTTTATCCTGCAATTGGGTTAATTTTTGTCATAATAAATGGGTTGAAATAAACTGTTGCTTTATTATGACAGTGTCGTAATAACACTCTTGCCTAATAGAGCTATTAAGCCACGCCCCTTACCGGAACTACTATTGAGCTATCAATGGGGTTTCTGTTATCTTTTTTTATTTTTTATTAAATAAGTTGGTTTTTTTTTGCACATTTTATATTGGTGCATAGACGGTAAATATAGAATTTATGTCGATCGGCACGAAAGGGATGGAAAGATTCGCTACAGCCCATCTATAAGAAAAATGTTAAAATACCAAAGGGGTAATTAGAAGCTGAAACTCGAACAGCCAATACAATTACCAAAAGTCAAAGAACAATGATTTACAAAACACTATGCAGAAAACTACAGATTGAGCATCACGAACACCATTAAATCTGTTTTAGCACGAAATGATTGAACTATTGCTAAAAGTTGTGTTAAACGGGCATAACACGAAACATATCCGCCCAATAATCCGTGTTTCTGTTATCACATGGTTTACTAAATATATCTGTCTGGTATGGAAATTTACAGTTCATATCCGCCCAGTAGTCAGTGTGTCTGTTATGACATGGTTTATTAAATATATCTGTCTGGTAATGAAATTTACAGTTCATATCCGCCCAGTAGTCACTGCTTCTGTTATGACATGGTTTATTAAATATATCTGTCTGGTAATTAAATGTACAGTTCATATCCACCCAGTAGTCACTGATTCTGTTATGACATGGTTTATTAAATATATCTGTCAGGTATTGAAATTTACAGTTCATATCCGCCCAGTAGTCCGTGTTTCTGTTATGACATGGTTTAATTAAATGCATACAGGCTGTCAAAATTGATTTTTTTTTTTTATCAAAATTTGCCAATATTCGATGTTTTATACTAATTGCAGCTGAAATTTTTCATAATATCATACGTAAATAGCCTACAACGAAGGAAATACGTCGCTGTTTGATTCTCTTCCATCCATTCAATGTTTACCGCATGATATTCGTAAATTCAAATTACCTTCACAGTGACCTTAATCGGGAAAGCGTTTGCGCATGTGCGAATTTGTTAAAATATTGTTGATGAATGTAACACGTGATCAAATCGAATACCAACCATTGACGGATTCTACACGAAAACGACACAAAAAGGAGGATTTAGCAAGCTTTGTGTAAATATTCAAAAAAGATATTATACCGACTTACTCCATTTTTCAACACGTATACGGTAAGCATAATTGAGTCTCTTTTTACGGCCGAATCGTTTTTGATAGTAGAATTGCATCGTAGTTTTTTAAATATTATTATTTTCATGAGAAAACGCTAGGTGATATCTCTTTTAAATTAGAGACTAAAATAATGAACTTCATGTCTTTTTTTTCAAAATGAATATAATCAAGACAACTCAAGTGTTGTCAATAATATGCAATACAATTTGTTTACAATTTTCCCTTCATCGAACCCCTTTGCAGAGTTTGGGTTTGTTTTTATTGATTTCATCACGTATTTCAGATTTTAAGTGTCATTCTTAATAAATACCATTATATAATATTAACTGATTACCCCGGGATCCAATTTCACAGGTATATTTCTTAAATTATATTAATTCTAACGAATGTACATACAATATACAGAATAACATGCTTTCTTGTTATTTATAGCAGTTATTAGTACTCGGCAAACTTCGGAAAAGAAACCGACTTATAATTAGGTGTGTTAATGGCGATTCCATCGACAGACATTCGAATTCTTTTCACTAATTACGACATTATAGCATATTTTTTAAACCTGGCTTCTTGTTCAGAACATTTTATTAGTATAAAACATCGAATATTGGAAACTTTTAATATAAAAAAATCAATTTTGGAAGCCTGTATGCCTTTAAATATATCTGTCTGGTATTGAAATTTACAGTTCATAAATAATGTGGTTGATTAAACTAGGGTTCTCCTCTGAGGCATAGGTGATCTTAGAAGATTCTGGCTGTCCTGTTTGGGCCTTTAGTTGACTTGCTCCCAAAGCCTTTTAAATTATTTGGCTTTCCAATCTTTCGATTGTGCTACAGTCAATGGACATAAGTATTCGTCACCATCGATTTTACGCTATATATTCCATATAAAACCACATTTTTCAAAACAAATATTGTGAAGTCATTTCTAAACGGATTTTGATCAGTGTTGTACCAGAAGAAGCACAAATATTTACAGATTATTTGTTTATTTTAGAATGATTTTCCGTTAGATTGTATTTATTTTCTTATGATTTAAAGACAATTTTTGTTTTCTGACGTCAAATTTGCTATATATTTTAACTAAAATAAAATCGGAAAAATCAACATTTGTATTTAAATCACCAGAAAACAAAAACCATGCAGACACATATTACTAGCAGATAAACAAATAAAATTCAAATAATTATGCGTGTCTTGAAATAAATTTCATAAACATCTGCCCAGAGATAGCTTTAAAATATTTTTTTGAAAAAATTTTTGTTTTATATTTATATGAAATATATAGTAAAAAATCGAGGGTGACGAATACTTATGTCCATGTACTGTAGTGCCTGATTAAGGTTATTCGCAATAGATTCCATAATTACGTTTTTATTACATTATAATTAAATCGAAGGAGATATTGCTTCCATTTCGGGAAAATAGTTCATTGATATAACAGCTACTGTTTTCTGCTTATGGGGTATGATCCACGAGATTGTCCTGGATATATAAAACTACAACCACGGATGATAAATAAATTAACAAGATGGGAAGAATTTTACGATCATTTCACTATTGTAGTACCACCAATCAGGAAAACTCGTGATGTGTTCGTTGATGTCCCGTTACGAACATAGCAAAAAGTTGGTCCCAAAACAGCCACAGGTGTCCGGTTTCGATAGGTACTTAGTATGTGGATTAAATGAGACTTAACAGTATGTTATACCTTACCCACTTGTTGTAGTATGTAGGTAACCCTGAACCTCTTTCCATGTACTGTCATCATTTATAACAGCCAGATCCATTCCCTGGTAAATACACAGTTGTCTTCCTTCCTCCCAGGTAACACCATCTTTCATTTGATGTAGACTGTATTCATTACTTACAGCTAATTCTATAAAATGTGTAATGAAATTTTATTTTTATAATTTGACGACCCCATCTTACATGCAGTGCCTATCATCACTAAAGTTGTGAGTTCGAACCCCGTTCATGGCGAGATGTACTCTATACAGCATTATGTGATAAACTTTGTAAGTGACCTGTGACAGATCGATGGTTTCCTCCACCAATAAAACTGAACGCCACGATATAACTGAAATATTGTTGAAAGTGGCGTTAAGCAGCATTACCCTAAAACCTAAGTTATTAATTAATCACCCATAGGTAAATCAATTACAAACACACAATCATATTAAGTACATGTATTACAAAAAAAAGTATAAAATGGAGGGTATGTTATTGGTTAGTAAGAAAGGGTATTTAACGCACTTTCAACAATTTCAATTTTATCGTGACGGTCAAATCCAAAGACTTGCCGTATGTCACTGACAAGCTTCATCACATAATGTTGTATCGAGTACACCTCGCACGGGCGGTGTAAGAAAGGATATGGATGTAAATGAAGATGAGAGATTATGCAAGTTTAAGCTTAAGACACAAATCAAAGTAAAGAAATAAACTCTTTTTATTTTTGCTGTTCTATATTTGAAGAAAATGTGAGTGGTACCAGACAATCTAGCAATACCAATAACAAAAAAAAAGAAAGAAACAGGTGTTCAACTCCACTTTCAACAATATTTCAGCTATATAGTGGTGGTCAGTTTTATTGTTGAAGGAAACCGGAGTACACAAAGTAAACCACAGACCATTCGGAAGTCACTGACAAACTCTATCACATTGTGCTGTATCGAGTACACCTCGCCATGAGAGAGATTCGAACTCGCACGAAATTATCTATAATATAGCTAGTCTCTATAATGAGCAACTTCACCAATTTATTCTCAAACTCGAAAAAAGGGGACGTTATTTTTTGTGTGTCATTTCACTGAGTAAAGTTTGAAGATACAGTAAATCGAAGGACAGACAACAGAATGGTCAAAAGAAGGACAGACAACAGAATGGTCAAAAGAAGGACAGACAACAGAATTGTCAAAAGAAGGACAGACAACAGAATGGTCAAAAGAAGGACAGACAACAGAATGGCCAAAAGAAGGATAGACAACAGAATGGCCAAAAGAAGGACAGACAACAGAATGGTCAAAAGAAGGACAGACAACAGAATGGCCAAAAGAAGGACAGACAACAGAATGGTCAAAAGAAGGACAGACAACAGAATGGCCAAAAGGACAGACAACAGAATGGCCTAAAGAGGGACAGACAACAGAATGGCCAAAAGAAGGACAGACAACAGAATGGCCAAAAGAAAACGGACAAAAGGACAGACAACAGCATGCCCAAAAGAAGAAGGACAAAAGGACAGACAACAGAATGGCCAAAAGAAGAAGGACAAAAGGACAGACAACAGAATGGCCAAAAGAAGAAGGACAGACAACAGAAAACGGACAAAAGGACACAACAGAATGGCCAAAAGGACAGACAACAGCATGGCCAAAAGAAGAAGGACAAAAGGACAGACAACAGCATGGCCAAAAGAAGAAGGACAAAAGGACAGACAACAGAATGGCCAAAAGAAGAAGGACAGACAACAGAATGCCCAAAAGAAAACGGACAAAAGGACACAACAGCATGGCCAAAAGAAGGACAAAAGGACAGACAACAGCATGGCCAAAAGAAGAAGGACAAAAGGACAGACAACAGCTTGGCCAAAAGAAGAAGGACAAAAGGACAGACAACAGCTTGGCCAAAAGAAAATGGACAAAAGGACAGACAACAGCTGGGCAAAAAGAAAATGGACAAAAGGACAGACAACAGCATGGCCAAAAGAAAACGGACAAAAGGACAGACAACAGCATGGCCAAAAGAAAACGTACAAAAGGACAGACAACAGCATGGCCAAAAGAAAACGGACAAAAGGACAGACAACAGCATGGCCAAAAGAAAATGGACAAAAGGACAGACAACAGCTTGGCCAAAAGAAAACGGACAAAAGGACAGACAACAGCTTGGCCAAAAGAAAATGGACAAAAGGACAGACAACAGCATGGCCAATAGAAAACGGACAAAAGGACAGACAACAGCATGGCCAAAAGAAGAAGAACAAAAGGACAGACAACAGAATGGCCAAAATAAGACGGACAAAAGGACAGACAACAGCTTGGCCAAAAGAAAATGGACAAAAGGACAGACAACAGCATGGCCAAAAGAAAACGGACAAAAGGACAGACAACAGCATGGCCAAAAGAAGAAAGACAAAAGGACAGACAACAGCATGGCCAAAAGAAGAAGGACAGACAACAGAATTCCCAAAAGAAAACGGACAAAAGGACACAACAGAATGGCCAAAAGAAAATGGACAAAAGGACAGACCACAGCATGGCCAAAAGAAAATGGACAAAAGGACAGACAACAGCTTGGCCAAAAGAAAATGGACAAAAGGACAGACAACAACATGGCCAAAAGAAGAAGGACAAAAGGACAGACATCAGCATGGCCAAAAGAAGAAGGACAAAAGGACAGACAACAGAATGGCCAAAAGAAGAAGGACAGACAACATAATTCCCAAAAGAAAACGGACAAAAGGACACAACAGAATAGCCAAAAGAAAACGGACAAAAGGACAGACAACAGCATGGCCAAAAGAAGGACAAAAGGACAGACAACAGAGTGGCCAAAAGAAGAAGGACAGACAACAGAATGCCCAAAAGAAAACGGACAAAAGGACACAACAGAATGGCCAAAAGAAAATGGACAAAAGGACAGACAACAGCATGGCCAAAAGAAGAAGGACAAAAGGACAGACAACAGCATGGCCAAAAGAAGAAGGACAAAAGGACAGACAACAGCATGGCCAAAAGAAGAAGGACACAACAGAATGGCCAAAAGAAGAAAAACAGACAACAGAATAGCCAAAAGGACAGACAACAGCATGGCCAAAAGAAGAAGGACACAACAGAATGGCCAAAAGAAGAAAAACAGACAACAGAATAGCCAAAAGGACAGACAACGGCATGGCCAAAAGAAAAAGAATAAAAAGACAGACAACAGCTTGGCCAAAAGAAAACGGACAAAAGAACAAATAAAATCAATTACATGACACAGATTGAAGACAAACAAAAAAAAGCAAAAACATTTTGTTTTGTATATCATACATACCTCTTGTCAATATTAGCACGAGTAAAAACAGCATGATCGACACGTTATAATTTCCCATCATATAAAATTAAATTTTACGCTTGATGTTGCACATGTCTTATTCGCCATCCATTTCAATATGAAATATAGAATTATCTAATATCACCAGGCATGTTTTTAAAACACAAATTTGCAGGGAAAAATAAATTGTGAAATCAATCTCGCTACATGTATCTGATATACACTAAAAAACAAATATATATTTTTACAATATTTAAATTTTAAAAAGGAATATATTAGTCATAATATGCCGTATACAAAAACAAAAACCATGGATTTTGTTTTATTTTATTGAGTTTAATATACAGAAAAAATAACTGTTTGAGGATGAAAGATACTTTGATTTTCGATTTTGTATTTTTTTAAATTCTTTATCAGACATCAAATAAATTAAAAAGAACTAAGCGTATTGATCTTATAATGTTTATTAGTAATATATATTCTTTGAAGTCCAATCACGTTTGTTTATTAAAGGCATGTCTCATATCTACAATTTATGAGGGGACTGTTGCGGAATTGTGTCGTTTTCATGAATAGGAACAATTTAAATTTATCACTAAGATGAATTAAGAATATTATCAACAATTTCAAAAATATCAAGAATTCGTTGTTCTTCGTGCTTTGTGTGTTTATATAATTGATATCAATTAGATTTGTTCTTCCTGTTTTGAACCCTCTAGTAGGACCTCGTCTTTGCCTATCCTAACGTTTCAATGAGAAACTATTGGTGATGTTCATACCATTGTGTTATTATGTAGAATATATATCGCGCTAAAGCATAAATTGTCAAAAAAAAACTTATAAATGGATATTTTAATGTTGCAGCCATGGAAACCAATGATTGTCTTGCATTTGTTTTGAAATATAGAAATTTATGATTGTCTTGCATTTGTTTTGAAATATAGAAATTGAGTACTTTGATAATTGTTCAAAAGAAATACAATAGCTAAAGCCTGGGACTATTATACTGACAGTCATTATAATAGTCCCAGCTAAAGCGTAGCATTTATCGACATTTCAATTCTTCAAATTATTTGCATTTTTTAATTTCTATCCCAAGTCCAATCCATAACAACTTAAAATACATTCAGAGTTGTCGAACTTTGAACAATTATATATTACTTCATGAATGTATTAGTTCTTCTTATTCATATAATGCTCACGTATTGCTGTACAAATAGGAAAACAATATTTTGTATATTCTGAGAGAGTGGTTAAGAGTTGCTTAGCGCAATGTGAGCAATTTTGCCAGCCATATCATGTAAGTAGGTTTTGATGTGATGATGGGTGTGTCTGCTTGTAATATAATACCACGAACAGATTGGTGATGGTCTGTTTGTACGAGTAAAATGAAAGATGTACAGTCCATGGACATAAGTATTCGCCACCTTCTTTTTTTACTATATATTTCATATAAAACCACTTTTTAAAAAAAAAAATTTTTAAAGCTATCTCTGGGCATATTTTTATGAAATTTATTTCAAGACACGCAGAATTCTTGGAATTTTATTTGTTTATCCGATAGTAATTTTTGTCTGCATGGTTTTTGCTTTCTGGTGATTTAAACTCAAATGTTGATTTTTCCAATTTTATTTTTGTTAAAATATATAGCAAATTTGACATCAGAAAACAAAAATTGTCTTTAAATCATAAGAAAATAAAGGCAATCTTACGGAAAATCTTGCTAAAATAAACAAATAATCTTTAAATATTTCTTCTTCATCTGGTACAAAAATGATCAAAATCCGTTTAGAAATGACTTCACAATATTATTTTTTTTGAAAAATGTGGTTTTATAAGAAATATATAGCGTAAAATCGAAAGAGACGAATACTTATGTCCATTTACTGTATATATCTAATTAAGTGCGCACGACGCGTTTCTTGAATAACTTTCATCAAGTATCCTCATAGTCAAAAGATTGGAAAGTTAAATAGCTAGTCTTTGTGAGCGAGAAAAACAAAGGGACTAAACAGAATACCAGGGGCGGATCCAGGGGGGGACGCACCCGGCGCGCGCTCACCCTAAAATTGGAAAAAAATATGATTTTTTTGCGTAAAATCGTGATTTTTCACACGAAATACCCCAAAAATTTTCGCGTAACGATTATTTTAAGTGCGCCCCCCCCCTAACTTGAAATCCTGTATCCGCCCCTGAATACAGTAGCCAAAATCCAGCTATGTCTTTGGTCTAGTTTGGCACAATTACTTTTTAAATAAATGCAAACGGTACCCTCCTCGACCTGAGAGTATACGAACTGTAGAAAGCAGTTTATACCCATCCTCCGCCAACACATATAGGTCAGTGAGCAGAGCTTTAATAAAAACGTAGATCTCTAATTTAGTGCGCTCGATGTATTTCTGGAATAACCTTCATCAGGTACGTTCAAAGTCAAAAGGGTCATAACAGGATAACCAAAATCGGCTAAGGTTACCTCTAATTGACGATTCGAGAGGTTTGGAGAACTCTAACTACCCAACAGAAATAACAAAACTATAATAATAATAATAATAATAGAAACCTGTACATACTCGCTGCAAGATCACGTACGTTCGGAGAATTAACAACATAAACATTGACGATACAAATTCAAGGTCAGTCCGAATGTTTGTAGTTAACTGAGTTCTGGCCCCGGCGCCACAAAACTTGAGAATTTACTTAAGTCTGAGAAAATTCTCAAATAAGGAAATACTCAAATTTGATTGGCTGAGTTTCTTATTTGAGACTATTCTTAGACATAAGTAAATTATCAAGTTTTGTGGCGCCGGGGCTTGGTTTAGAAGGTAGACTCTATTGGTTGTAGCGCATCAGTTGTGTAATGGTCGGTATACTCGCCTTAAGTGCGGTAGATTTTACTTGAAGCCAAATTCTGACTATAAAATTGGTATTTGCTGCTCTCAGCAAAGCAGGCAGCATTGATAAAAACGGAGTAAGAGCAAAGACTGGTTGTCTTGGAATAAGGATGAATGTATACGAATGGGGCGACATGTCTACATGCGGAATGTTGTTTCAGTGAGCTAGCACTATAGTCATTTTCACTGTACTGTGAATTCAATATACAGCTCTTCTTCACTACAACATATTATTCTGGTATTTTCTGTTTCTGTACCAAGTACGTACCACGGAGTGAAAACCGCCTCGGTTGTGTAATGGTAAGCATAATTGTCCCGAGAGTACTAGATCTTGGGTTCAATCCCGGTCGAAATTGAAAAACTGGTACATGTTTATGTTGTTTCCTGGCTTGGCAGACAGCATTACAGAGTAAGGGTAAGGACTGGTTGACTCAGAGTGACAATAATGTATCTTTGTGAATTGACATTACTACCTTCGAACTGTCATTTCAGTGAGCAAGCAATATAAATTCCAAATAAACTCCTTTGTCAAGAACAAAGTAGGCACCATCATCATCTCAATGAAATGAAAATTGCTCTCGCCATGACATAGTTGAAAGCAAATCCTCATTTTGCATTAAACAACCATCACTCACTCACTCCGTGTTAATTATAGATCATTACTCTAACGATAAAAACATAAGGAATAGAATTAGTATCAATTATTCATAAACATCCAATTAATTGTTAACTAATGGTCCTCGGTTCAGGTCAGTTTAAAGAGTGTTATATGAAAACTATAAGCAGCTATCGTAAGTGTGTGTATCTGTAATAATCGTCATTAGGTACATTCAAAGCGAAGATATGTAAAATGCAAATTATTTTCAATCTGTGGGACAACATATGCCTGAGGGAAGAGAGCCTTAAATGAGATCTGTTGTCGAACTTGTGATTAAACTAATCATATGATTAGCCCGAATTACATTTTCAATTCCTAATCACATACTTAGCTAATGCAATGTTTAAATTCTGTTGCTGAAACTGTTTTTAATAAATGTATTAACTAATCATATTTAATAATTGCATTAGCTAATTATGTGATCAGGAATTAAACAATATAATTAGGGCTAATCATATGATTAGGTAAATCATATTAAGTCTCTCTTCCCTCAGGCATATGTTGTCCCACAGATTGAAAATTTAAATGTACCTGATGACGATTATTACAGAAGCTAGTCGTGAGCTCTACATTTGATATCGTCGTTTTGATGGTAATGTTCTTAAGAATCATGATACACCAATAATGTCATAGACTAAAAAACATCGTAAACGAATGGTACATTTTTATAAATCAGATTTCGTCAAAGAACTTATGTTTTACAAGTAATTTTGGTTCAGTAACGCTACATATCGAAACTTAAGATTTTTGTAGTTTTCTCTGTAGTGTTTTAATGACCATTGTTGGTCTTTATGTCCTTGCTCTTTGACCATTTGTAGTATCTGTCATTCCACTTAATTATCCATTTTTCGGTATCTTCAAAACTTTTTATTGCGTCTCTGGTACTGAGAAAGGTTGCTAACGGCACAACCTTAGTTATTTATTACGCTGTTAGTATTCCTATTGACAATCCAATTGTTCATGTATCTTTACGGTAAACAGGAAAGAAAGGTTAAATAAGAACAATGTAATAATTGGATTTTTTACTCAATAAAACTAATAAAATGTAATTGTTAACGTTAGAGATTTCTGTAAAATAAAATGGTTATGATATTTCTATAAATAATATCACGGGAATCTGATTTTACAAATTAAAAACCATTCATATGTAAATATTTACGTGGTTTTAACAAGGAGTGCTTAAATTATTAATTTCTTGGGCAGGAAGGACACATCAAAATTCATTAGAGTCTATCTTATTATTGATAATTATGCAGAGCAGTACTACCAACTATGGTATATACTGTTCTATGGACGATAATAAGAGTCTAAGATGTTGTGTTGTGGAACTGTTACCTTGTAGACATACAGCTGAAGAGTGAGTGAGTGAGTGAGTCAGTCAGTGAGTCAGTCAGTCAGTCAGTCAGTCAGTCAGACAGACAGACAGACAGACAGAGAGAGAGAGAGAGAGAGAGAGAGAGAGGTCAGACATACAGAGAGAGAGAGAGAGAGAGAGAGAGAGAGAGAGAGAGTCCGTCCGTCAGCAATTTTTAAGTTATATGATGTCGAAAAAAATGACATTTCGATGAGATGATGAAGATGAGTATATCCTCTGTGTACTAGACACACAAGTTTAGTTGGATTTTTATGTTATTTCACAGACACAACAATCTGTGGGTAGACATGTCGCTACTCTTCGACACATTATTCTGTCTTTGTTGCTACTCCTTAATACTACGTGCATAACAGAGACGCAACAAGTCCCAATTTTATAGTTCTTGGTTTGATCCGACCGCGGTTCGAATTTACGATTCACGACAGCCAATGCTAATAATTACGCCAGTCGATGCAGTTTTGAACAAGTGGACAATTTAGTCCACATTGCATCTTACATAAAAAGGATACATACATATATCGATATTTTTATGTATATTGGAGTTTTTGGATTTAAATATGTTTTTCAAATAATTCGTATGGATATACTAGGTTGAGTTGACAAATGACCAAATATTACAGACATATTACTTATGGTTATTGAAAAATTGACCCAATCACACAACCTTAATTTGGAATCAATAAATGTCAGGTGACACCACCAGACGGACATGCAACGCTGATTTTGCATCAAACATATTTGACCTATTATTTTTAACTACTGCAAAACAGACATATTCATGTAAACTTATTGTGAACCACTGAACCAAAACAAAAAGAGCTCAAGTTCAGGTAACCTTCATCAGACGGACATGCACATCTTAAACTCATTTTCAATATCAAACATAGTTAGCTTATTGCATATAGTTACTGAGAAACTGAACCGCCACGATATAACTGAAATATTGTTGAAAATGGCGTTAGACACGATATATCACAACCACTGAGAAGCTGATATAATCAGGTATGCTTAATGTGAACCACTGAAGCGTGACAGTGAGATCAATGTCAAAATCCGCATGCGCACTTTACAACTATTATGTATACGTCAACTGTCTTATATGTACTGTGTCTACTTATCCATTACATAGGGTTATTCCTACTTAACATTTAAACAACGACAGCAATATTGTAGACCATTTTAAGCTTCCATTCATTTCATCCATGCTTTCAATTATCTTAAGTACACATTAAAATCATACTGAGATAACATTATAATAATTAAAATTAGTTGTAATTCAAAAAGAGAATATACTACCAATGTGGAATTGGGTTCACCCACGCATGAAATAAGTCATGCATAATAAAAAATAGTTTTTTAATTTCAGCTCTTTCTTTGCTTTCTGTGTAATTTGAAGATGAAAAGATACAATAGACCATTGGGCAAATCTTAAGGTGAACAAATTTATCTGATTAAGCTATTAAACTGTTGTTTGTATATTAGGGATACCAAATTTGCATCTGTCCATACAATTGTCTATTGGATTTTCGAACATTTCCGACAGCATAGTATTTTTTATTTTTGTTTTTTTCATTTTAATACGTTCCCATGAGCTCTTTCCTCCTTTCGTTCGTCCATACGTAATTCGCATCAGTTCATCCTTTCGTACGAAGCACTCGTTCCTATGTTTATTACAGAAACCCCTGCATTTTATCGATTGTCTATATGATAGCAACATTCCCTCGATCGTCTATGCGATAACAATATTCCTTCGATCGTCTTTGCGATTACATTCTGTCGATCGCCTTTACAATAAAACATTCTGTCGATCGCTTTTGCAATAATACATTCTTTCGATTGTCTTTACAATAAAACATTCTTTCGATCGTCTATGCGATAACAACATTCCCTCTATCGTCTATACGAGAAGAAAATTCGTTTGATCGTCTATGCGATAACGACATTCCTTCGATCTTATATACGATAATGATATTTTTTCGATCGTCTATACGATAACAACATTCCTTCGATTGCCTTTACCATGAAACATATGCATGTATTCGATCGCCTATGCTATAACATAATTAGTTCTATCATTTTGAAAAAGAGTCTCACTTCGAGCAACTAAACGATAAGAGGGTACGTCCCATCGTTAGAATTGCAGCTTGAAAAGTTAGCAACAACATTGAAAAAATTGACAAAACTGACGTTACGGCAACATTTATACAATGATATTGTGTTGTCCATGTTATATGCCGAAATAGGTCCCAAGGTTAGAAGGCATAATGCATGACCCGTAAGGGTTGTCCATGTTATATGCCGAAATATGTCCCAAGGTTAGAAGGCATAATGCACGACCCGTTGTGCATTATATGCCTTCTAACCTTGGGACATATTTCGGCATATAACATGGACAACACAATATTCTTGTTATTATTACTCTGAATGTTTTTGGTGATTTTGAAAAATGAAATTTGTCTAAAATGTATTGATTGTATAAAGATTGGCAAATGATTTTCATTTATATTCAATAAATATTTAATTTCAACAATAACAATGAACTGTCAAATATTTAATTTCCAAACCTGGAACTGGCCTTTGTTTTGACAGATGACAGCATCACCGTTATAGAAAAACGTATAATACATTGTTAATTGTACACTGTTAAAAGCGCTCATGTGATCCCGTTTATACCCCGACTATTTAAATGACGTATCATTGTTCTAAGCTCCACCCTAGGGCATATTTGCGTTTAATATGACAATGCATATTACACGGCGCTTTATAATTTTTTGTAAATTTATATCTGAATAGTAGAATTGCAGTTCTAATGAAAGATTCTACATAAAAAGTAATAATCTTTAATGCAATATAACGTTATTCAATATTTAAACTAAAGAAAAACGTAACATCGTTTTATTTCACAATTGTGCATCAAAATGTGGTCATTTACAGCGCAAAAACAACAAGTACTATTAAACTATTCAACAAATACCGTCAGCAATATGCCTGTTTTTCGCTATTCAATGTAAGTTTTCATGCTGTTGTCCAATTGGTTGTGGGATGTTTCTTATTTATAATGAATGTATTTTTTTCATTGTTTGCACATTTTGGTGTTTAACAGTATTTCAATAAAGACACACAGAATTGCTTGCGAAGAAGAGTTTTTAAGATACCATATACAATGTAATTGTTTGTTTGATGGTGTTTAACGCCCCTTTCAACAATATTTCAGTTATATCATGGCGGTCAGATTTATTGGTGCAGGAAGCCGAAGGACTCGGAGAAAACCACAGACCTGTAACAAGTCATTGACAAGCTTTATCACAAAATGTTGTACAGCTCGCCCTGGTCGAGATTCGAACACACAGCATCAGTGGTGATAGGCACCGATTGGATAGGTAGTCATAAATCCAACTGCCATGCGATCACGGGCACGACGGTCCAAGCGGAAAAAGGACAAGAGGACAAAACATTACACATAAAATACTATAGATCGAACAACACAACCCCCTACTGAAAACCTGGGTGAGCTCGAGTGATCAGGTTCTGTTACTCTAGTTACAAATCCAGTGATAAGTCGTGAATGAAGACAGGACCGAGAATTGCTTACGACCAGTTGTACATAGCTGTGGTCATTTGTGACACAGATATTTCGTAACAGTTAACCAAGTCGTGGTGGCTGCTGTAAAACTTTCGAAGTGATGACTTCAACACTTAACTAATAGGAACCCTTGCTTCGGTAGCTTCGTTGTTAGCAGCAACCCTCTATCAAGGAAACCCTGCCTTCGTATTGTTAAAACTATTAGTGTAACTAGTCACATGGGACGGTCAAATATAAAACATATATATTTTTAAAATCGAAAAACCGGAAAATCAGATATAGCCTATTAAACTCTCTGGGAATATTATTTTCACAAAATGGAAATTATCATCTAGCGAATTATAACAATGATGAAAACTATGTAATAGCTAGGTATGGATTTGTATAACTTTTTGAGAAAAAAAAGCAGTTATCAATACTTCATTACTTCAAACCTCATGATGTATAATAAGCCTAGGCAATTTCTCGTTAAAATATAAATTAATAAGATTTATATTGGTTTATTTTTTTTTCACCTAATTAGTTAAAAATAAATGAACACCAAACAGACTGTTTTTACAGTACAGTATAAAATCAACCTTTTCTAGATATGTTTTGTGAAGGGTTATATTATTAGGTTATCGTGTTTAGCGCCACTTTCAACAATATATCAGTTATATCTTGGCGGTCAGTTTTATTTGTAGGGGAAACCGGAGTACTTGGAGAAGACGACAGACCTGCCGCAAGTCACTGACAAACTTTATCACATAATATTGCATCCAGTACACCTCGCCTGAGCAGGATTCGAACTCACAACTTTAAGCTTAGGAGGCATTACTCATCAGATATATGTGAATACTGTCATTGATTTTGTTTTTACCTAAATATTCAAAAAATAAACACCTAATAGAATGGCTTTACAGTATAAAATAAACCTTTTCGAGATTTGTTTCGTGAAGGGATAGAGTTTTGGTTATGGTGTTTTGCGCCACTTTCATCAATAGTTCAGCTATATCATGGCGGTCAGTTTTATTGGTAGAGGAAACAAGAGTGCCCTGCGAAAACCACCGACCTGTCGTAAGTCACTGACAAACTTTATCACATAATGTTGTATCAAGTACACTTCGCCACGAGTAGGATTCGAACTCACAACTTTATTGGTGATTGGCACTGGTTGCTTATATAGCTGTAAATCCAACTACAATACGACCCCGACGACCTTTAACGACGCTATATTCTGTCAGCATTATGACAATATCTCATTTCTATTCATTTGACTTATGAAGCATTTTTAGGACTTTTCACTGCACAGACGCACAGTTGTTATTGATGTTCTACGTCGGACGTAAAATTAAGGAATTCCGCAAGAAAAACTGGACAAAGCAAAGGTTTTGTTCAGATATAATCGAACAGGAACCAACATAGTGCACTAGGATGACCTATTGGTGAGTAAAAGGACGTTCTGGTTGTTCGTCCATACCTCTTTATGCTTTTTGCTGCAATGGATAGATGGGTGGACGGACGGACGAACGGACGGTGGATGGATTTCAGTTATATTCATTATGTGAACAAGCCTGCATAAAATCTAGGAAAAATGGCCGCATATGTGCATATGTACGATGGACTTTGTTCAATTGCCATGACACACCATTACACATTAGTAGCTTCCTAGAGTTGTCTTTTATCCAATGAACCTGTCATTTGCTATGTTCGAGGCACTTATCTACATCCCGTCCTGGTGGAGAGAGAATTGTGTATGTTATTACTACCACAGGACCAGAGAACACCCTTATTAGAAGAGTTATACTCCGCAACGGAGAAATTGACAAAAATACGGGATTCCTTGTGATGATGAGTGGACGGGTTTATCACTATTGTTTGAACTCTTAAAAAAAGGCTCTGTTTGAGAATATGAGAATACCCTATGCGATTTCCGCTATCCTAATTAGACTGTTTGTTGTTCTTGCTCATAAAGACTATGTTTGAGATGAGATAATGAGATAAATATCAAGCCCTCGGGGAAAATTACCACCCTCGGGTTGAGAATTGAATTACGGAACCGAACTGAAAAAAATACGAACCATGCCTCTACATGTTACTCTTCCCTCATGCATAGGTGGTCTCAGCCGATTATGGTTGTTCTGTTTAGACCCTTTAATTGTTTTGCTCCCAAAGATTTTTAAAATATTTGTCTTTCTGATATTTTGACTTTGTGCGTACCTGATGAAGGTTATTCCAGGAACGTGTGGATCGGTGCTCACTAAATTAGATATCTACTTCTCTATCTTAGGGCCATTGCAGTTTTTCAGTTTTTCGGTTGTTGACTGATTTTGCCGGTTTGTTGACTTATGAGTTTTGCTTTTCCCTTTAGTGTAAACAATATTTTATTATAGAATAAATTCAAAACATACAGATTACAATAGTGATAATGATAATATTGGATTGGAAAACAGGTATGTACCTTTACAAATTCCTCTCCACATTGGAAGATTGCTCGATGTTCTGTAATTTTGTTATTACCCTTATTTAAAACGGACATAATATTTTATATTTCTGTTTATTTGAGGACTTAAATGTTAAAAACATACAACATGATACAATTAAATAAAACACTTTTTAACACGTATAATTTTAGCTTATTTCGTGTAGAAAAGAAATCAGGTTTATTCTCTTTATTCCATTACGCATGCAACGTGTTAGATTGCTATTCCCAAAGCGAGGCTAGTAAAATTAGTTAAAATTTCCGAGTGTTCTTTTAATTCAAGATAGGTTTATTTTATCTTGTTGCCATTTAAGTGGAACATTTTTTTTTCAATCAGTAAAATGCAATAAAATTGTTAATAAAGGCATGCATATTTAATAAGCCAATACCATTACTCGAAGGCATGGTAATAATACAATTCTAATTTATACGATACGGTTTCAATCACTGTCAACTGTGTCGAATCGCTTTTAAAAGCATAGTTAGCAACCTGAGAAGAGCGCCATCTATTTTTAATGGCGATGTCTATAGATCGTTGTGAAATGTCATAAATGTTCTTTTCGCTTCATCGACACACCGACTCTTTGATTTTCGCTGTAACAAATACATTGATTCCTGTTAATAATTTAGTATTGTTAGAAACACGATTATTGTATTTGTCGCCTTTTAAAACGACATTTTATGTAATATTTGGATTGGCAATACATTATATAGTAGTCGGTAAATGTCATTATGTCTGGATCTTGTTCTCTGTTGTTAGATTTGATTAAATATATCATTTAAAAAAAAATATTACGGTTTCTTTTTTGTTTGTTTTTGTTTTTTATTAGATATTAGCAGAACGTAATATTTGGCTTGGTCATAAATTATATGGTTCATGTCATCAAATCTTGTACTCTATTGTTATATTTAATTGAATACGTCATTAAAAAAAACGAATATGTTATTCTAATGCTGGCAGAATGTGCATTTAATATTAGTACGGTTCAAAGATTTTATAATTTCAGGTTTATTGAGCTGGGAATACAAAAAAAAAAAAGAAAAAAAAGGAAAATAAAAAAGACAGCTAAGGTCAACCAAATACAATGTTAGTTTTTGTTTGTTTGTTTGATGGTGCTTAAT
>MJUT01026008.1:70538-88361 GCA_002080005.1 Gigantidas platifrons
TTTGTTTGGTTCGTCTTTACCTCCAGTTGTTTGTAGGAGAGCTCATGTCTTATTGACGTTATTTGTCTTTGTTTGGTTCGTCTTTACCTCCAGTTGTTTGTAGGAGGGTTCATGTCTTATTGACGTTATTTGTGTATGTTTGGTTCGTCTTTACCTCCAGTTGTTTGTAGGAGAGCTCATGTCTTATTGACGTTATTTGTCTTTGTTTGGTTCATCTTTACCTCCAGTTGTTTGTAGGAGAGCTCATGTCTTATTGACACTATTTGTCTTTGTTTGGTTCATCTTTACCTCCAGTTGTTTGTAGGAGAGCTCATGTCTTATTGACGTTATTTGTCTTTGTTTGGTTCATCTTTACCTCCAGTTGTTTGTAGGAGAGCTTATGTCTTATTGACGTTATTTGTGTTTGTTTGGTTCGTCTTTACGTCCAGTTGTTTGTAGGAGAACTCATGTCTTATTGACGTTATTTGTCTTTGTTTGGTTCATGTTTACCTCCAGTTGTTTGTAAGAGAGCTCATGTCTTATTGACGTTATTTGTGTTTGTTTGGTTCGTCTTTACCTCCAGTTGTTTGTAGGAGAGCTCATGTCTTATTGACGCTATTTGTCTTTGTTTGTTCGTCTTTACCTCCAGTAGTTTGTAGGAGGGCTCATGTCTTATTGACGTTATTTGTGTATGTTTGGTTCGTCTTTACCGCCAGTTGTTTGTAGGAGAGATCATGTCTTATTGACGTTATTTGTCTTTGTTTGGCCCGTCTTTTCCTCCAGTTGTTTGTAGGAGGGCTCATGTCTTATTGACGTTATTTGTCTTTGTTTGCGCATAGTGTTGTCCAACACATATTGTTTTGTGTTTTTCTTAGCCTTGTGTACCCCATGTTGCCAGTTTCTCTGGATTGTCCATTTGTGATTGCTCCTTCGTTGTTCTCTAACGTTCATTGACTTACACATATACATTGAAAGTGAAGAAAGATTGAAAGCGAAACTTTAAGAGCAGATTTCATTTTCTAGTTGTGAACTTTCCATCTATATGTAGCAACATTCTAGCAGCACCTGCATATGAAGTATACATCTCTCAGTTGATACGATATACTAGATCCTGTCTTTCATATAAGTCGCTGCTTACAGGGGTTCCTATTAGTAAAGTTGAAGGCATACCTTCGAACGTTGTACGGTTATGAACATGACTTGGTATATCGTTCCGGAGTATCTGTGTCACATGAATATGTTCCATTAGTAGTTACAATCCCGTTCCACTTCATCGAACATGTCTTGTAGCTAGAGTTTTAACATGAATAACACGATGTGTGCTACTAGTGATGCCAGAATAAATTACCCTTCCGTGACCACCTGCGTACATTCCATTTTTTATGATATTGTCCGTGTTCATCAATCTTTAGTTTTCTGTGTAGTATTTTGTGAACCATTGTTTTAGTTTTTGTTCTTTGATTTTTGGCCATTGTATTGTCTATACTTCGTCGATTACGGATTCTGATTACCATTTTGGTATCTTCAAGCTCTTTCAAATGATGTATTTTACCGTCACAAATCAGTTCAAAGCAATATTACGTCAGTAGAACTATAATTTGGCTTCCATATAAAAGTATTAAAACCTTTTGACCTACGTGTCCACATGAAGTTTCGTTCTACGAGTTAATTTCCAATCACTTTAAATGTGCAATGTTGCCAGCGGCTTCCTTTTGAGGGTGTACAACGATTCTTATTTTCATTTTTTTTAAATCACTTGTTGACGGACGATTTTTTTAGCGGAAGGAATTTGAAAAGTGCATATATTTCGTCATTTATTTGTATGTTTTTGTGTTTTTGTGTGTACACGTTGGGAGAATTTCATAAGAATAGGAATAACAGTACTGTATTTGAAGAGTTGGAGGTGTCAATTGTAGATTTGACGGTCGCAAATATTCGTTTTACTGGCTCAGCTTCGCGTCGCCAGTAAAACTGCATTTGCGACCATCAAATCAACAATTGACACCTCCAACTCTTCAAATACAGTACTGTTATTCCTTAAATATTTCTTGATGTTGTGTTAATCAGATATGTGCTTTTAGTTTAATCTGTTATATTTTCTGTTATTGTGCAAGTCAAAAATCAGTCTTATGTAGTTTTAATTGAATGTAGAGCATCTTTTATTACTACTTAAAACTAATAGCAGCACTGTTTTGCTTAAGCTCTGATTTCTTCTGTGATTATTGTTTAATGCCAAATGAGCAATTTTTCAACTATATCATGGCAAGAATAAGCTACATTTTTATGCAATGATGATGATGATATACTCTTGGTCTTAAATCATTATGCCGAGTTGAATTTTCATAGTTCACTGAAACAATAGTCCACGAGTAGACATGTTGCTCCACTTAGACACATTATTCTGATTCCTAGCCAACCAATCTTTGCTCTTACTTCTTGAGGGTGTGTACTTAGCGGAAAAGTAACAAATACCAATGTTATAGTCTTTGGTATTCGAGCGTAGATTATCACTCCTCTATGTTGGCTGTATTGCAAAGGAAATGAACAATATGTATCTATTTTTACGGTAGAAGTAAACCCTAGAATACACCATTATAGTTGTTAGTGGTTAGGGTTGTGGTATTTAACGCTATTTTGTACAATATTTCAGTTATATCGTGGCGCTCAATTTTATTGGTGGAGCAAACCGGAGTACCCGAAGAAAACCACCGACCTGTCGCAAGTCACTGACAAACTTAATCACATAATGCTGTATCGAGTACACCTCGCTATGAGATGGAATCCAAACTGACAACGTTAGCGGCGATAGGAAATGATTGCATAGGTAGTTATAAATCCAACTACCTTACGATCATGACCAAGATGGTCCCTCTATGTGAAAGAAAATGAACAATATGCACCTATTTTTACTGTACAAGTAAAATTTAGAAAACACCAACATAACAATCAAGCGAAAATATATCCAAACACCTGATAAAATTGATGAAAACTTTAATAATATCAAATATTAATAATCCATTTGAAATTAGTGTTCTTGACCTTCAACATTTACACATTAAAAATCCCATACTAGTATATAACTATTATTTAAAATCAACATAAGAGTCAGTGTGCTGTTTCGTGATGGCGTCTGAGATCTACTTTACGTTGGAAAGCTCTACCACATCTATCACAAGAGAACGGTTTAAATCCTGTGTGTTTTCGAGTGTGTGTTATAAGGTTGGATGACTGACTGAAAGCTTTCCCACATACAATACATTTGTGTGGTTTTTCGCCTGCAAAAGAAAAAAAGCTGATTATTCAAAGGGTAAATGTCAAATGTCTTATTCATGGTAACAAATTGAAATAAAATCGTTCTAGTATTGAAATAAAACCTAATCACACAATCAATGACAAGTAACACAAATACCGGTACGGCCATTTCTGGATTGGTTGATTAGATATATTTGTGATGGACTATATACTTTTTTCTCTACCCTGGAAATTATTTTTGTCAATATTGCTAAACCGATTGTTTGATTGTCTGTTTCACTGATTTTTACTATATATTTCATATAAAACCACATTTAAAAAAAAATATTTTAAAGCTATCTCTGGGCAGATTTGTATGAAATTTATTTTCAAGACACGCAGAATTCCTTGAATTTTATTTGTTTATCTAATAGTCACTTTTGTCTGCATGGTTTTTGTTTACTGGTGATTTAAACACAAATGTCGATTTTTCCTATTTTATTTTTGTTAAAATATATAGCAAATTTGACGTCAGAAAACAAAAATTGTCTTTAAATCATAAGAAAATAAAGACAATCTAATGGCAAATCATGCTAAAATAAACAAATAATCATTAAATATTTCTGCTTCTTCTGGTGCAAAAATGATCAAAATCCGGTTAGAAATTACTTCACAGTAATTTTTTTTGAACAATGTGGTTTTATATGAAATATATAGCGTAAAATCGAGGGTGACGAATACTTTTGGCCACCCAAACACCCTGTGTGATCTAGTACAAAGCAGACTTCATCATCTTTATCTCATCAAATATAACTTGTTCTCACCATGACTGACATATTGCTCAATAGGCGTAAAAAAAACCATCATTCACTTATTAATTTAATTGAACTCATTTTAATGTGGAGACTATATCTCTCAGTTAATTGATATTCTAGAGATGGAATCCTACCAGGATTTCCTTGATAGAGGGTTGCGCTTAGCAAGGAAGGTCATTGGTTAAGTTGATATCGTCACTTTAAAATGTTTACGGTCTCGCCACAATGACTTGGTTAACCGTAACGGAATATATTTGTCACAAATGACCTCGAACTTGTTCAACTTGTCGTATGCACGTTCCGGTCGTTTCCTCATTCATGACTTATCACCGGTATTGTAACTGGAGCAGACGACGGGTGCTACTAGTGTGAGATCACCGGGATTGTAACTGGAGCAGACGACGGGTTCTACTAGTGTGAGATCACCGGGATTGTAACTGGAGCAGACGACGGGTTCTACTAGTGTGGGATCACCGGGATTGTAACTGGAGCAGACGACGGGTTCTACTAGTGTGAGATCACCGGGATTGTATTCTACTAATGTGAGATAACCGGGATTGTAACTGGAGCAGACGACGGGTTCTACTAGTGTGAGATCACCGGGATTGTAACTGGAGCAGACGACGGGTTCTACTAGTGTGAGATCACCGGGATTGTAACTGGAGCAGACGACGGGTTCTACTAGTGGAGTTCCTCACCGTTTTAGTTGGGTTTGTGTTGCTCGATCATTCGTTTTATGTATAGTGTTTTGTGGGTCGTTGTTTGTCGTTTTTTGTCCTTTTTCTTTTGGTCATTGTTTTGCTTGTTCTTCGATTTGCTGTGTTTGATTACCCCCCCCCCCCCTCCCCCCGTGGTGTCTTCAAACTCTTCTTACACTTTTTGTGTTTTACTGAACCAAACTTGATCAAAACTGTTCTCTATATACATTTTGCATTGGGGAAAAATTAATTTATGATTGGTATCTGGTCAAGAATGGTGGGGGTTACCCCGCCACATGTTGTGCCTTTGTCTCTCCCAAGCCAAAACCATGATTTCCATCAGCATATGTCGTGATATTTCTTGTGTTCAATTATTTGAAATGTAAGGCAATATTATTCGTGTTGCGGTTGGTTAAATTGTTGCTCTTAATGTTTTTATAAACTTTTTTTTTTCGTAACCTCGAGGTACATTTGTACAAGACGAGATTTGTTTTTTTTTTACTGAATTCCTTTTGTTTTACATACTGAAAACCTTTTTGATTTTATTTCAAATGAGATTTGTTTTATATACTCAGCGTAAAAGAAAACATAGTCTTCCACCTGTGACTACAGGGGTCGTCGCACTCGTAATAGTAAGGTAGTTGGATTTACACTACCTGTGCAATCAGTACCTATCACCACTAAAGTTGTGAGTTCGAATCGCGCTCATGGCGAGGTGTACTCGATACAACACTCAGTGATAAAGTTTGCCATTGACCTGCAGCAGGTCGGTGGTTTTCTTCGGTTTGTTCTTCATGACATATACCATGACTTATTTCAGACAGGTATATGATGTATATTAGACAGATATAAGCCTGTCCAAAACGAGATCGCATGCCTACCTGTGTGAATATAAGTATGCTTCTTCATATCAGACTTTTGATGAAAACGCTTTCCACAAAAATTGCATGGATACGGTCGTGTGTCACTATGTATCAGCATATGAGTGTTCAAGGTGGACGATCGCTTGAAGCCTTTCCCACATTCCTTACAACGAAATGACCGTTGTATGGCATCAGTGTCGTTCGATTCCCGGAAGTTTTTGTCAATAGATGAACCACTGCTACCTGTAGGTGAAATATTCTGTAGTTCTAAGATGTCATCGTTACGGGAGTAAAATGTTTTCAACCATGTCTTACAGTGTAAGCAATCACATCTGAATCTCAAGAGCGTTTGATCTCTGTCACTGTTACGATAGTCGTCATTGAAGCATGTACTGAATGGATTGTCACTCACGTGTGACGACGAGTGGTCGAAGAAAGATCTGTAGCGGTTATATAGCAGTCTCATTCTCTCTGTATGCAAATCAGGCTGTGTTGTCGGTTCTGAAAAGATTAAAATATATATGTTTAATTGTTATTCGTTTCCTTCAGCAAATCATTCATGCCTGACATAAAAATGATTTCATTATACAGGCAGGTAAACCTGCATATAAAGGACACTCAAGGGAACCTGAAAAGATCCCTTCATGTGCAGTTGCCCTTTATATAGAGGTTAAAGTTATAACCACTATTCATTAATGGGAAAATGAGCCTGTCCTTTATAGACAGTGATTTGTTACATAGAGGTTTTAAAATGGCAGAACAAAACAATTATTCTAATATGACGTGCTGTTTTGGCTTTGTAAACAAAAGGGTATAAAATCCCCGATTTGTTATGACTTACACGCGCTGATGATCATGACGTATTTGGCCGTTCTATTATAACCTTTTGTTTACAAAGCCAAAACAGCACGTCATAGAAATAATCTATGGAAGGGGTAAGCTTTCGCTCGGAATAAAATAAGTTTGGTGGAGATTTTAATATGGGTAACATTATATGCGCAAATTTTACGCAGATAATGTTACCCATATTAAAATCTCCAACAAACTTACCCCTTCCATAAATTATTTCTTAAATTTATTTAATTTTAAATGAAGTGTCTGTATCAAGCCAGGAACGTGAGTGGTCATGTATTTGTATGTTAGTGGTATTGAATTTGCCTTTTTCTGTGATTTTCTACATTTTTGTATTGTAATTTGGAAATATTTCGACAGGGTGGTATTTTGTGTTTTTCATTTTATTTTTTCCCCCAGAAAATTGTAAAACAAATATGAAATTCGTATAAAAAAAAAAAAAACAGGTGATAAATAAATGTTATTAAGATATCAGAAAATTTAAGATAATAATACAGTTTTTATTAAGAGAATTTAAAATTAAAATGTGCCATATTGGTACGATTTTTTCCCATCCTGATTCGCTTACGCCCAGGTTGGGATTTTTGTATTCTTCCTGATGAATGTTATTCCAGAAAAGAGTCGTGCACACTACATTATAAATTACGTTTTTACTACCTCCTTTACATTTGATTTTGATTTTATTTGTTTTGGTGTTTAACGCCACTTTCAGTTATATCATGGTGGCCAGTTTTAGTGGTGGAAGAAGCCGAAGTACCCAGAGAGAACCACTGACCCTGGGCAAGCAACGGATAAACTTTATCACTTTCGGCTGCGAGTCGACCTCCTTTACATTAGTAGTTCAGTTAATTTTGTATTGCGTTATTACCAATTATACAAAAGATAAAATGCAAATCAGTGGGACTAGTAAAATGTATTATGTACTCTGCACAGTCACGTGTTTGTTCCTTTTATGCCATGATTTTATTTATATCTCAAAGATTGCACGCCCTTTCAAACTTTTTACTGAAACTTTTTTTTATTAACCAATATCATGAAATAAAACCCAATCTATTTACTAATGGCAGAATCGCTGTTAGATTGTTAACGAACTGGTCACTCGGCAATAAGAAAAACATTCCGCACACAAATATAGGACAGTTTTTATTATTTATTGAGTAGAAGCCATAAAATAGAATTATTTTCACTTTGACCAGGCGATCTGCTAAGATTATATTCCTTTATGTACTGATACCTGAGAAATAAATCATGTTCTATAGTTGGCAGACATATCTAAAGACCATATAGCGTGTGTTCCACTATCTGATAAGATATTTGCTTTATCACAATAACTTCTTAACCTGTCATTAGGACCATCTTGATCACATGAGACCAACATCTGTAAACCAAAGTCGCTCTTTCATTGACTTGATTTAATTACTACACCCATTCCTACAGTACGGTGGCTGTGTTACGTTACGTCATTAAATGTAAATCAATCTCGTAGAAATTCCCGCCGGGATCACATTTGTCTAATCACTGATGCGCATGTCGTGATCTAGATGGCAATACATTCCAGTCATTTCGGGAAATTACAATAAATGCTATAAAACTTGGCTGTAAATATATTGTAGGATCTGCAATTGACTAACACTTATAGGGATCGTTCCGTGATGTTTTTCTAGCGATTGATATCACCTCTCGTAAAGTGATATTGTTTAACGCGATATGAAGACATATTTACCAGAAATGTAAGACTTTAAAAGGTCCCACTAGACTACATATGATAAATTATGTACCATACAATACAAATCACATCAATCAGTTTTTTTAAGAGCGTTTCCTATTGAAATATCAATTGTTGTTTTGCTTTGTGGAGAAACAGTAGTTTATCATGTTATTTCACACGATTTTCAAGAAATAAAAGAAAACGTTATTCAATTATATATTTTTATTGTTTTGTTCATTTTATGAGTAAAATCCGCTATTTATGTTATTAAAACACTACTGAAAGAAGAATTTGAAGATACCACAGGGGTAATCAGAATCCGTAAATCGAAGAAGGGCAGATGATATCGTTTAATGAAAAAAAAGTCACAACAAAGGAAAATAAACAAAAAACAAGATAGCAATATCATCAAGCATAAAATAAAAGATATCACAAATGTACACATAGGCAAAAAGGGGGGTCGGTGTGTCGTATGCCCCCCTTTCCACACACACACACGCACACAAACCTATGACAAACAGGAAGACTTGTTCGAGCTGAAATTTTGGTAGAATTCTGACGATCACAATCGGGATTTCGGTTGAACTATGATTATTAGGCCTAGTCTGGGCTTCGACACCAGTCGCAACACCATGACGTATGGCATCGACCGCACCCCCTCCCCCGTTAAAACAAAATCCTGGAAACGGGCATAGTACATGTAGGATTATTATGTAAAAATGGCTGATTTGATATCAAACGAGTGCACACGAAGCGTTTCTAGAATAACTTTCATCTGGTATGCTCAAGGGTCAAAAGATTGGAACGACACTGACATTTACACTAGAGCGCAGTAATAAAAACATACGATATTTGTATTGTATTGTGGTATATGCCTTCAATCCATTTTTGGCTAAAATTGTGTTTAATTAATAAAGTTGTTCAGGTCTATATAATTTGCAACGGAGATGCTTGAAACTTCCTAATGCATAACATAATAATCTAGGTCTGGCTCCAGATTTTTAGTTATTTTCAAGTGTGATCCTGTTTTTGTTACCTGGTCGTTCTTACGCCCGTGGTCTGAACTGGATTGAGAAATATATGATCATCAGTATGGTGGGATCATACGATACGATTTTCCGTCATAATCACAGGAATTATCGTTTTAATGCTGGGATAATTTGGTGATAACACCTGCTGACTGTTGATAAGTCCTGCTCAGCTTACGCGGACTTTGTTACGAGTTTTGCTTATGGAGTCAGCAGGTGGATATTGTGGGAGGGGAGGATGATAAATTGCAGCATCATAATACAAAAAAAGTAGATATCTAATGGGTGTGCACGATGCGTTTCTAGAATAACCTTCATCAAGTACTCGCAGGGTTCTAAAGATTGGAAAAACACTGGCAGAAACAATGGAGCTTAGTAATGAAAACGTATATATCTAGTTGAGTAAACAAGACACGTTTCTAGAATAACCTTCATCAAGTACTCTCAGGGTTCTAAAGATTGGAAAACACTGGCAGAAACAATGGAGCTTAGTAATGAAAACGTATATATCTAGTTGAGTAAACAAGACACGTTTCTAGAATAACCTTCATCAAGTACTCTCAGGGTTCTAAAGGTTGGAAAAACACTGGCAGAAACAATGGAGCTTAGTAATGAAAACGTATATATCTAATTGAGTACACAAGACACGTTTCTAGAATAACCTTCATCAAGTACTCTCAGGGTTCTAAAGATTGGAAAAACACTGGCAGAAACAATGGCTTAGTAATGAAAACATATATATCTAGTTGAGTACACAAGACACGTTTCTAGAATAACCTTCATCAAGTACTCTCAGGGTTCTAAAGATTGGAAAAACACTGGCAGAAACAATGGAGCTTAGTAATGAAAACGTATATATCTAGTTGAGTAAGCAAGACACGTTTCTAGAATAACCTTCATCAAGTACTCTCAGGGTTCTAAAGATTGGAAAAACACTGGCAGAAACAATGGAGCTTAGTAATGAAAACGTATATATCTAATTGAGTACACAAGACACGTTTCTAGAATAACCTTCATCAAGTACTCTCAGGGTTCTAAAGATTGGAAAAACACTGGCAGAAACAATGGAGCTTAGTAATGAAAACGTATATATCTAGTTGGATAAACAAGACACGTTTCTAGAATAACCTTCATCAAGTACTCTCAGGGTTCTAAAGATTGGAAACACACTGGCAGAAACAATGGAGTTTAGTACTGAAAATGTATATATCTAATTGAGTACGCAAGACACGTTTCTATAATAACCTTCATGAAGTACTCTCAGGGTTCTAAAGATTGGAAAAACACTGGCAGAAACAATGGAGCTTAGTAATGAAAACATATATATCTAATTGAGTACACAAGACGCGTTTCTAGAATAATCTGCATCAGGTACATATACAATCAAAAGACTCGCTATAATAAAAATGAAAAAAAATCCCACACGTAATGTGATTCCTGTAAAAGGAATACAACATAATCAAATAATTTTCGTGCCAGACGATTCTCCTTCATACGAATCAAAGGATAATATGTACTTATTAAGACAGACATGTAATCTTATTAATCAATCAGTTTAGTAACACCCGACACCTTTTATATCAGTTTCTGCTTTCATGTAAAACTGATGGACAATAAAATTCCATGTATCAATTCTAAGGACGATAACATACGTTGGCGCTAAATTTGTCCCGCCATTACACTTCCGCCCTCCTATTTTATTTGATTTTCATTTTATCCTGCGTATCTTGATGATTTTCATCTAACCATAGACATAAGAAAGTGTCATAATTATTTAAAAATTTAGCTTGGGGCGAAGTGGTATATGTAATTGGTTCGACATATCACCAAAAGGAAGAAAACAAACCACCCATGACCCAAGAAATTCACCAGTAAAGCGGAGATTCTGATACGATCACAATACAAAAGGTCAAAACTAAAATCAAAATAAAGCAGAACAAAAAACATACAAACTGAAACAAATAACCAAACAAAACAATAGCTCATATAATATTTGATATGCATAAGAATGCAATGTACAGTTCATGGGATATTAATATATTTAGTGAAATAAATTTGACAGATGTTAAATCAATTCTTCCAGCTGCCGTTTTCTATGTAAAAACTAGCATTTAAAAGTGGTTGATGACACCGTTCGGCTCCCAAGATATTGTTTTTTTTTGTTTTTTTTTAAACACGATTCATAATGTCTGAAATCGGCAAGATCCTGGTAGCATAATAGAATATGACCGATCCACTTTTTTCTCGAACTCGGATATGACGCTGCCTTGGACATCTCGAAGTACGAATATGGTCTGCTTATGATAATTAACTGCATCTGTCTCCAAAGCATAGGCTGCATTAATTTCTTCGTTAGAACCCACCTCGATATAACTGAAATATTGTTGGAAGTGCAGTTACACACTAAAACCAAATTCAGAATTCACCCATGCCATACTTAAGTGAATAAAAACATAAAACATTAAATACTTTTTAGCGCTATAACTCAAGTAATAATTAAAAACCAAGATATTTATTCAGTGCACACGGCACTTTCTTGGAAAAACCGTCTTTAATTACGTTCAAAGTTGAAATTAAATAAGAAAGTGAGTAAAAATATAAAACATTAAAATATTATCTTACCATTTTCACAAATAGAACTGGGTATCTGTTTTGTTTCGACATTTGAAGCAATGTTTTCTTCTTTATTTGTTTTGCCTGAAAATAGATATAGCTTATATTAAGTATATTTCATGATTCATGACATTCTGGTGCATGCAAATGAAAAGTTTGAAGTTTCCAAAGGGGTAACCAGGGGTGCGTTCAACATCGTAGCTGCTAGATTAAGCTACGTAGAAAAATCCTATTGAATGGAAAGCTAGCCTAGCCGCTACGTAGCTCTAGCTAGCTTAAAAATATTATGCTAGCTTTTGAATCCAAGATGGCGGCAAAAACTTAATTTAATTTCGTAAGGCGAAAATAGTGGCATTGCAGGAAGTGGCAACGCTTTTAATACGGGTGATAATTTATTATGGCAACTAAACAAATACGATTAGCTAAAATGTTCCAAGAAATTATTCTATATGATTGGCGCCATATATGCTAGCACTGCTACGTAGCTAATCGTTCAATAACGTCATGGCTATTTTACATAGCAGCGAGGCTAGCTGATACGATATTGAACGCAACCCAGAAGTCGTAATACAACGGACATATAATACAATGGGCAAATGAAAAAGGACAAACAACGATCTACAAAACATTACATAGAAAACTAAAGATCGAGTAACACGAACCACCCTACATTCAGGGGTTGAACTCTGGTTCTCCGGAAGGGTCAGCAGTTCCTGCTCCATTGCTGATTTTCACATATATATCAGTCATTTTGTTAAAAGGTTCTGTCCATGCACAAGTGGTTGTAATAACTACATCGCCTTCGTGCAAGACAATGGCATGTCTAAAGGCAGGTTGAAATATTGTTAGCAATGAACCATGTCAGAAAGGTGCTTAAGTAGTAAAAACGTAGATATCTAATTTAGTGCGCACGACGCGTTTCTGGAATAACCTTCATCAGGGACGCTCAAAGTCAAAATATTTGCAAGCCAATCAACTAAAATGTAATAGAAAGCAAGAAAACCAAAGGGTTTAAACAGGACAGCCAAAATTAACCATGGTCACCTATGCACGAGGGAGGAGAACATTAGTTATGATAATTATTACATGATTTTGGAATTGCAAATTTCGATAAAATATATCTAATAAACCATGTCAGTGTCAGAGCATTGAGTACTGAGGCGAATGATACTCTCGGGGACTAATAGTCCACCAGCTGGGGCACTTCTTGGTTTCCAATAAAATACATTTCAACATTTAAAATGAAACACATGATACATGTATGATTCCCCTTTAAATGTATTCAATCTAATTATGCAAATTAGATGTTTGTTAAGATAGATATTATTTATTTACTTTTTTATCAGGTCATACACTAACAATTAATCTGATTAACATCATATATATAAATGCAACATACTCCAGTTAACATCTGTAACAAATCGGTTTATCTCTACGCCGAGATGAACTTCTGTTAAACAAATGAAAGACTCCGCTATTATAATATAGTCCCAGTGGGTTCGGCTGAATGCATCAAAGGAAACGCCCCTAGGAATCGAACAAATTTTCAAAGTTCACCTGGGTAAATAATCCGCTTGATTTGTGTCAGAAGTCAATGGAGCGGAGCGTAATTAACAGGGGATTTTAATTAGGTTGAGGCCATAACAGAGAATTACACCCCATATCGGGATAATGCCAATGGCCACATGACCAATCAGCGACGAGCGCACGATGTTCTTGGGGAAATTAACAGCATTGCTAATTATGAAAGGGTCGAGATTTTCTTAATGTGAATCAAAAGTAACCTGGCGCGTCCAGCTACTGCAAGATTTTGTTCTACCTCCTGGTACTTTCCTCATTCGTGACTTATTTGCGGTTTTGTACAGGAGCAACGCGACGGGTGCCAATGGTGGTGCGGGAACTGCTTACCCTTTCGGAGTACTTGAGTTCACCCCAGGGGTTTAGTAGGGTTCGTGTTACTCAATCTATTGTTTTCTGTGTCATGTTTTGTAGATCGTTGTTTGTCCTTTTGGTCATAGTGTATTTTGTTCTTCTTCCACTTACGGATTCTGATTACCCATTTTGGTATCTTCAAACAATTCTTTTGAGTGTTAATTGATCGCCGTATATACAAAATAAGAAAAATCACACCAACAATTAATATTTCTATTTTTAAATTACATTATATCTAGATATTAATTTTGAACAGTGTGTGCTCCGCCGATAAAACTGACCGCCACGATATAATTGAAATATTGTTGAAAGTGGCGTTAAACACCACAACCCTAACCCTTAAATATTGTGAGTGAGAGTTATCAAACTTGATCTATAGTTACTGTAATTTCTGGGATTTAGTTATTTATATTAGATTAAAGTATCAAGTTCGCATTTTATCATTTTTTGAAGTCAGACAAAAGGTACATGTGACCCGGTAGTATGACCGTGTTGTGTCTTCTAGTTTCTCTCTACTTCGTTGGTTAATGACTTCTTGCACGCAACAAGAGTCTCCTTAACTATTTTAAAACAAATATTTTGGGCATATCTGAGGCCATATTAATACCGGAACTCTGCCACTGACTATTGCATCATGGTTAGTTGTGGGTTTCGATTTACTGTTTAACTCTACCTCCAAATGGGTTAGGGGTTCGGGTTATGGTGTTTAATGTCACTTTCTACAATATTTGAATTATATCATGGCGGTCAGTTTTATTGGAGGAAACCGGAGTACCCGGAAAAAACCACGCACCTGCTGCAAGTTACTAGATTAACACGACGGGTGCTACTAGTGGTACCGGAACTGCCTATCCTTCCGGAGCTCCCGAGTTGGTTCGTGTTACTAATCTTTAGTTTTATGTGTATGTTTTGGAGATCGTTGTTTGTCCCTTCGTACTTTTTCTTTTGGCCATTGTGTTGTCTGTTCTTCTTCGATATACGGATTCTGATTACCCCTTTGGTATCTTTAAACTTTTCTTACTGACAAACTTTATTTTCAAGTTGAGTTGCAATTGGCCATAGAATATCGCTTGATTGGTGAAGCTGTATTTAGTAAGGATATAAGCTCCCCAAAAGAAGAGGGCTGTGTTTGTGGGTTCGTGTTGTTTAACGCCACTTTCAGTTCAATATTTCAGTTATATCGTGGCGGTCAGTTGTATTGATGGAAGAAACCGGAGTACCCGGAGAAAACCACCGACCTGTCGCAAGCCAATGACAAACTTTATCACATAATGTTGTATCGAGTACATCTCGCCATGAACGAGAAAGAAGAGGCACATTAAGTAGACTGAGTATTTCAATGACAGATTTTTAAGATTTTATGGAAATATTATTAAATATTTAATTTTTAATACCAATATGGAGTATTTCATCACAACATGTCAACATGTCAATTTAGTCGATAAAAAGCGATCATAATAACATCTGAAAACAGTAATATGATGTTTGCAATATTAATCTAGAAATGTATGTTATAGATAGACATCGTAAATTCCAGATTTTACTATGATAGAGTGGCATTAAACATAAATAATTCAATATACTTGTTTTTTTTCTAAATTGCAATACAGTTTGTATTTGTTTGTGCGCTTAGAAATGACATAAAAGATACGGAACCGTTTGATATCAGCACTTTATTTTGCAATGCGGGATGATGACCGTGTTGGTGAATTGTTTCCACCCTGAAGTCCTTTATCTTGTTGAAATTATATATTTCAATGAAGTTATCTCCCCATAACCGTTCGTCCTGAAGTTTCAACAAGTTAAACTCGAAAACTGTTGTTATCATTCTAGGACCAGGATTGATTTATTCAATTGGTGTTGACCATATTCTTCATATCGTGATTTGAAGACGGTTTGTCAAATACATGTACATTTGTACTATTACAAAAAATGCAAGATTATTCCCGGTGGTTTAATTATTATTATTTTTTTTTTAAAGTAAAATGAAATAAAGTGTAATATTGTTGTCATAGTAACTCATTCTTACATTGGCTAATTCCACTACACCTTATCCTTAAAACAATGTCTCGCCCCAAATCAATAATGACGCATTGAATCATTGACAGATTCCATAAATCTCTTTTTAGAAAATGGAGGTAAACTGTGGAGATAACTTTCTACTTTCCAACTATATCAATAATATTCTTGAAAATTTGCGTTTTCGTTTTGCCTGTATACTGTTTACTTTATGTTGCAAAAACTATTCCACTTACAATACTGCAAATTAAAAACTTCTGAATGCAGAAACAGTTGGATTGTCTTTTGACAGAAATAAATCTGGGAATAACAATATTGCATAGCAGACAATTTTTAAACTATTTTCAAACCACGGTCAGTTTTATCACAGTCAGAAAACTATATTATAGGACAAATATGGCGTCTGGTCCGTAACAAAATCTTTAGTTTGGTTTCAAATAACAGGAAGTACATATAAGTTGAAATGCGCATGCTTCATCTCATGAACCAAATGAATCTTTTTTCCATTGCATGTCACGTGGTTAATCTACTAAGTGTTGTAAGAGTTAATTTGTTTCAAGGTGTCACACTGCAATTTTAATATATTATTAAAACCTTAATCTATAACTACTGTGATATTCAATGAAGTGCAAATGTACTGGTAAAAAGTTTGTCTTTCAATGCATTCTGCAACGATGTTAAACAGTGACGAACTGTGTAGGTCGCAGCCATGGTGCACTGGAGCTACATTTAAGAATAAACTACCATATGCATTCTACCGTGGATGCATATGATGAGCTACAAATTAAACTTAAAACACCGAAAATAGACTAGCATTTGTTAGACTTTGCACGGGTGATTGTAGTTTTATTGTAGACTAACATTTTGTTAGACCTTGCACGAGTGATTGTAGTTTTATTGTAGACTAGCATTTGTTAGACCTTGCACGAGTGATAGTAGTTTTATTGTAGACTAACATTTTGTTAGACCTTACACGGGTGATTGTAGTTTTATTGTAGACTAGCATTTGTTAGACCTTGCACAAGTGATTGTAGTTTTATTGTAGACTAGCATTTGTTAGACCTTGCACGAGTGATTGTAGTTTTATTGTAGACTAGCATTCGTTAAACGTTGCACGAGTGATTGTAGTTTTATTGGAGATTAGCATTTGTTAGACCTTGCACGTGTGATTGTAGATTTATTGTAGACTAGCATTTGTTAGACCTTGCACGAGTGATTGTAGTTTTATTGTAGACTAGCATTTGTTAGACCTTGCACGGGTGATTGTAGTTTTATTGGAGATTAGCATTTGTTAGACCTTGCACGAGTGATTGTAGTTTTATTGTAGACTAGCATTTGTTAGACCTTGCACGGGTGATTGTAGTTTTATTGTAGACTAGCATTTGTTAGACCTTGCACGAGTGATTGTAGTTTTATTGTAGACTAGCATTTGTTAGACCTTGCACGAGTGATTGTAGTTTTATTGTAGACTAGCATTTGTTAGACCTTGCACGAGTGATTGTAGTTTTATTGTAGACTAGCATTTGTTAGACCTTGCACGGGTGATTGTAGTTTTATTGTAGACTAGCATTTGTTAAACCTTGCACGGGTGATTGTAGTTTTATTGCTCCCCAAGATTTTTTAATTATTTGACTTTCAAATATTTCGGATTTGAGCGTATATGATGAAGGTTATTCCAGAAACGTGTCATGCGCACTAAAATTGATATCTACGTTTTTATTTGTATTTTTTACGTCAAATTAGATATCAGTGTGCAATATTATAGTCCATGACGTTAACAAGTGACTTTTGATGTCCACCTTTTTACTTACATTGTAAATTGTTTGTAAAGTTGATCTCGTGAGTGAGTGAGTGAGTGAGTGAGTGAGTGCTTATTAACACACAAGGAACAATTTTTCAGCAATATCATAGTGATGATGATGATTTTTGGTGTTTAATGCCACTTTCAGCAATATTTCAGCTATATCGTGGCGACCAGATTTAGTGGTGGAAGAAGCCGGAGTACCCGGAGAGAACCACCGCCCATGGGCAAGCAATTGGTAAACTTTATCACTTGCGGCTGTGAGTCGATTGCACCGTTTTTTT
>MJUT01026008.1:100477-123094 GCA_002080005.1 Gigantidas platifrons
GCTCATCTTCCACTCAGGGTTGTCTTGGACTATGTATTGTATAGAGTGTTGCTCCAGTAGATATAAAATGAGCACTACCCAGTTGTGTCAAGGAAGTTCTTCGCTTGCTCATTGACATTCTCTATCCAGAGTTGTCGTTCCTGCTACGCTACACAACATCTCTGTCAACCCTCATTACACAAGATTTTTCGTAGCAGGAACGACAACTCTGGATAGAGAATGGCTCATTAATTAGAGCGCAGACTTCAGGCATAGAGGATAAGGTTTGAGTCACGCATGTACAATCAGGCATTTATTTACAACAATGGTGCTACGAGTATTCTAACAGGATGAACAAATAAAATGTAGAATCACGTCCGCATATGGACACAAATTAAAGTTTAACAAGAACATCGCTTTTATTGTTGTTCTACATTTGAGAGTTACAGTAGTGTCCTCAACAATGAGCATAATCCATATCCTAAAATGAGTGTGAAACGTCCATTAGCCTTCAGTTTAGCGGTTCTCTTTATACGACTGTCGATTAACGCTACACCTGCATGGACATCTTTTGTCGTTTTGGTGTTACTTGTATAAAATTTCATTTCCCCGGAAGCGATGTTATCAACAAGAAAGCCAAATACGGGTGAAAACACCTACAAATACCGCCATCATTGTGTCTGACATCACATTAAGGGGTCACAACTACAGACCAAAGACAACAACAGGGCTCACATCAAGTAAATAGTAAGAACACTAGGCAATTTTATATATACATCGTAGTTTGAAGTAGGCTTCCTAATTGGATGGACTATATATTTTAGAAAATAACATCTAAAAATTTAAAGTTCAGGAGGTGTAAAAATTCAACACTTCTTCACGCACAATACGTCCACAACTACTAGTACTTAAAAATAAGAGAATACTCCCTATTCTTCATGTTTATATTAGATTTTGATAACAAGACTGAATTTTAATGTAGGTGGATTGTTCATTAGATTTGTCAAATAACGGCATACGTAAATTACAATGTTTCCGTCAACAATGCCATTACTAGCAGTTACTGTTGACTTCCGCAAAGTTTTTTTTCAGCCAAAATTCAAACAGTTTTGTTGTTTTGTAACGATCGATTTAGCAATTATTGAAGCTGTGTGCGTGCAAACATTTTCATTTTGTATTTAATATGGGGGAACCTAGAGTTTAGAAGCTAGACAAATAAGGTTTGTCAGTAGAATTTCATATATGCTTCAGGGATCCAAATTGACTAAAGATGATACAGAAAGTTTACCACCATATGGCAAATGTCAATTATTGTTAAATTCTGTATTAAACCCCCGCCACTCAGTTCATGTATTCCAGACATATTTACATAGACTTCTCAGGTTTTTTCCCCTCGGATTTTTATGTTGTCCATGATGCTCGAATATTTCATGCTTTTCGTTTACTTTTATTTTATTTAATTTGGCTTGGTTTAATGCATCATTTTTGACTCTGGAAATACTCGATACTCAAAGTGACAGAATACTTCTCAACAAGAAAAAAAACCTTTTTGATTATAAGATCATGAGGAGACGATTCTTCAAAAATATTTTACTTAAAGGGGAATTTGCTGTAGGCACTACCGACACAATTGGTGAGCGGAGCTTATCATAAAAAATTCCCGTTGATGTGAACAGCATATTTAAAAAACAGTATGTCACATGACCAAAATGACCAAGGTCACATACCTAAAAAATTTGAAGTGATTTTTGTAGGTTTTACATTGATGAAGAATATTATTTTTAATAAGACTAAAAGTTTCGTAGGGAGGAAAACTAGTGACCATACCATGCCTGTCAAATATTTTGCTCCAAAAGTAACTGTGAAACTATGTATCATTGATTTTTCCTCCTCGAGATAACCGTGGCCAAAATAATGAACAATCTCAATGTTTGCTCCGCCCACAGCTATTTATACCCACGCCCCCCCCCTTTAACAGTTTAGTACTCAATGAAGTTGTAAAAGGTTTGAATAAAAACTACAGCCACAGGCTCGAACTTAACATATATAAGTAGTGAAATATAAACTCCGTACACGGGAGCTGTTGATACGCTCCCCGACCTAAGGTTATAGGAACTGTAGTAGGTTCATAACCACCTCTGCTAACTGCGTTAGTAGAGATCTCCTTTAATAGTCCAGTTGCTAGAGCTGTGGCTTACATAAATAAACATAAAAAAGAGCTGTGACTTACAATGCAAGACGCCCCGGGATCGAATCCCATCGGGTGTAAAACATGATCTACTGTTACAATATATAATTACTATCAAGGTGTGAAAAATTTATTATTTTGAAGTCTTCTTTTTGGGCATTGAGCCTGATAGAAAGACGACCACCATTGGTATCAAATTAGAGGTAAATGTAAAGAACACTGATGGGAAGGGTTATTGTTTCAGTGATCTAAAGCTATATAAATCCAACTCAGCGTGTTGGTCTAGTACAAAACGGACCTCATCATCATTTCATCTAATCATATAACAGGGGTGGATCCAGGGGGGAGGGCGCACCCGGCGCGCCCCACCTCTCCCCCCCCTAAAATTGGAAAAAAATATGATTTTTTTGCGTAAAATCGTGATTTTTTTTTCACACGAAATACACCAAAAATGTTCGCGCCTCACTCCGCTCGGCGATATTTTTTTTTAAATGCACACCCCTAACTTGAAATCCTGGATCCGCCCCTGTATAACTTGTTCTCGCAATGATATATCTGCAAAATGGCTCGTTTGATGTTAAACAACAATCACTCGATTACTTGTTGCTTCCTCTTGATCTAACAGAACTAATATTGATAAGGTGTCTAGTGTCGGTGTTTTGGTAGGTGTGTGGATTTCTCTGCATATACCCGTTTCGTACACTAATAAACTGAAGGCCATGATATCACAGAAATATTGTTAAAAGCGCGTAAAAATCGACGATGATAATACTAAAAAAAAGTAGTTTAGGAAATTTATTAGAGTTGTCTTTCTTTAACTAGTCACAGACTAACTCTGTAATGGTAGATTACAGGTAAACTGTTTAGTTTAAAACATCTATTATGTACAGGGCAGGTCAAGATTAGGTTTAAATCAACAAGAATACGTACAATTTTTTGACTTGCAACCGAATACCTGATATATAATTATATAAATGATACCTAACCAAGGTTAAAGCAATGAAGGCGGTCCTGTTTATTTCAATATGGGTCGTTTAATGTTCTAGATTAATGGTTCATTTCCATATAAATTGGTCAATTTGGGGCACATTTACATGTTTATATCATATAGGTAACAATACAATATAAGTACACTAAACATTGCATATGCATTCTTTTCCCAGGACGCGACCGTGTCTTGTGAATTCTACATTTTGTTGTTCGGAATGAGATTTTCCTAAACCTTAGAGGATTTTAAAACGAGGCCGGGAACACCCCCAAAGAATACATGGCTGGGTGGTTTAAGTTGTTTAACGCCACTTTCAACAATATTTGTTATAAGCGTAACATTTGGCTTTATGAAAAGGGTAACTATGATGATTTAAGGCGAGACTTACAGTCGGTACAATGGGATACACTTATCAATGAAAACGATGTCAATCAGAGTGTAACTAACGTCACAAGTACGATACTACAGATAGCCCTGTCTAATGTTCCAAACAAAACCATTACTATTAGGACCAATGACTGCCCTTGGATCACAAATGACGTAAAACGTACCATTAGAATCGCCATCATACGAGAGCGAAACGTTCAAAGTCAGTACTAGACTGGGAACGTTTCCGTCATATTAGAAATGAGTGCACATCTAAAGTTAGGAATGCAAGATTAACTTATTTTGACAAACTTTCCGAAAAACTGCATGCCGACAGTACGTCAACAAAAAACTGGTGGAAAATAGCTAAACAAATATCAAATTTTAAAAATAAAAAAGAGATCATTCCCCCCATCAAAGTTAATGATGAGCTTATTTATGATAATAAAATAAAGTGTAAATTATTTAATAATTTTGGATGATGCGAACGTTGAACTTCCAAATATTTTATCTGAATCGGAATATGTGCTAACTAATATTAATATTACCGAATCAGACGTTGTTGATTTGCTAAATATTCTTGATATATCTAAAGCTATTGGACCCGACGATATTAGCCCCCGTATTCTTAAGGAAGGAGCGTCAATTTTAAAATACCCCTTATGTAAGATATTTAATATTTCCCTACGAAGCGGTGTCTTTCCTTCCGATTGGAAGAAAGCTAACGTCTGTCCAGTTTTCAAAAAAGACAGCCCCGCATTGTTACAAAATTATCGTCAGATATCGCTGATTAGTATCGTTGGTAAAGTCATGGAACGATGTGTGTTTAAACATATCAATACTTATTTGCTAAATTATAACGCATTGTCAGTCTGGCTTTACCAAAGGCGATTCAGCTATCAACCAACTGGTGGATATTACTAACAATATCGGAAAGGCTTTGGATGACGGAAAGGAATTTCGAATTGTTTTCTGCGATGTTAACAAGGCATTCGATAAAGTTTGGCATCGTGGACTTTTGAATAAATTGAAAAATTACGGGTTTGGTGGAAATATTATCATTTGGTTAGAACATTATTTGCAAGATCGACTACAACGTGTTGCTATTAATGGATGTTATTCATCCTGGCAGTATATAAATGCAGGTGTCCCACAAGGGTCTATATTAGGTCCTCTTCTATTTTTATTATACATAAATGATATTGTCGATAATATTCAGTCCCAAGTGAGATTGATTGCTGATGATACCAGTATATTTCTTATAGTCGATAATGCAATTGAATCAGCAGACATTCTCAACAGGGACTTGAATACTATCACATCTTGGTCTAACAAATGGTTGGTTAGTTTTAATCCTCAGAAAACCGAAACGATGGTTATCTCACGGAAAGTCAACAAACCACATCATCCATCTCTAGTTATGAATAACCAGCAACTCGAAGATGTGAAATATCATAAACATCTAGGTGTAACAATCTCCGATGATGGCTCATGGAACAAACATATTGAACTTGTTATTGACAAAGCATATTCAAGGTTAAATATTCTTCGTATGTTAAAATTTAGACTAGATAGATTATCACTTGAAAAGTTGTATTTATCTCTTATCAGACCACTATTATAATATGGGGATGTAGTGTGGGACCCTCATAATATGTACCTAATTAATATTTTGGAAAAGGTTCAAATTGAAGCGATGAGGATCATATCGGGTGGAACAAAATTAACTCCTTTAAGGGAATTATACAAAGAAACCGGATTAACAAAACTAAAAGATAGAAGGGAAAACCATAAGCTCGTTCAATTATTTAAAATGCAAAATGACTTAACTCCGACATCTTTATCGACTTTGATTCCTAACCGCTTTCAGGATGTGCACACATACAAGGGGCGGCACCAGACATAACAATGCGTTTCCGTTGCCAAGAACCCGAACATCACTCTATGCTAGTTATTTTCTACCATCTACTTTAAAATTATGGAATTAGTTNACGATGGTTCTTGGGACCGGTTAAGGTCCCCGGCGGGTCCAGGGCAGAGCCTTGGTAGGGGGTCCAGATTTATTTGAACGACAATTTTGAATCAACCACACCATTTTTATCACACCAAAAAAACTTGACTTTGAGTCTTAATTTTGTCGGATAATTGTTGACAGTATATTTTTGTCAGATTATAAGAACCTAAAGTAAAACTTTTTTTTAACAACCGTGATGCGAATTGTTCAACTCATGACTGAACGATCACGATATTTTAACTCTTCAAAGAACTATTGGTTTAGTTTTAAAGCATTCCTCATTTCACTAATTGGTCTGTACTTTCGGTGCTTGTCCTTTCGGGTGGTTCTAGTTAGTACTGCTTGTCCAGATGGAGCTGTTCTTTTCGTCGTTTGATTCATTCATTGAAAACGTATGATTCGATCGCTCTTGTTTATAAACAAACAAAAGCGGAAATTGTCAATACATGAAATTGTTGTTGATTTCTGATTAACTAACGTAACTAAATTAGATGATCAGAATCGTTTCATGCAGCATTAATCAGGGGCGGATCCAGGATTCCCAGTTAGGGGTCGCATTCAAAATAATGGCGCCGAGTGGAGCGAGGCCCGAAATTTTTTTGGGGGTATTTCGTGTGTAAAATCACGATTTTAAGCAAAAAAATCATATTTTTTCCAATTTTAGGGGGGGGGCGCCGGGTGCGCTCCCCTTGAATCCGCCCCTGTTAATGTTAACATATTCACCTTTTTTTGTCTATAAACAAGAACGAATCATACGTTTTCAATGAATGAACCAACGGCGAAACGAAAAGCTTCATCCGGACGGACAGTATACTGATCATTTATCAATGAGTAGATCTAGAGATTTTTAGAATGATATCCCAAATTTACTCCTAATATCATTACTATTCATTTTGACTTTTGAAGAGTTTCAGATAAGATTGCTGCCACAGCAATAATAGGGATTCATTGTGTTCAAAATAACACAAGCTTTTTATCTTGAAGTTACAAAAAGTTGTTTGTTGAACTGCTTAATTAACGTTGTATAACATATGCTTTGCGAATTTTAGGGGGGCGCACGCCCCCTCTAAATCCGCCTCTGCATACAACACCAGACATAACAATGCGTTTCCGTTGCCAAGAACCCGAACATCACTCTATGCTAGTTATTTTCTACCATCTACTTTAAAATTATGGAATTCTCTACCGCCAGAAATAAAAGACTGTCCATCCCTTAGCATTCTCAAATCTAGACTTACTTCTAGAGTTGATCATGATAATGTACCTAAATATTATTATTACGGTCCAAGACTGACACAAATATTACACGCTCGTCTTCGTATGAGAAGTAGTTCTCTAAACGAACATTTGTATATAAAAAATATTATTGATAGTCCTAATTGTGTCTGTGGAGAGATTGAATCTACACATCATTATGTATTTAAATTTCCGAAATATACTCTTCAACGAAATAGTCTTTTTCGAAAGCTATTGCAGCTACTGAACATTCGACCTTCGGAAAATTTACTATTATATGGCAGTCCAGATCTTGATATCAATTCAAATACTACTGTTTTTACGACAGTGCATAACTATATTTCACAAAGTAAACGATTTTTATAAATTCATTAAACTCAGATATATCATGTGATTTTCTATCTAGAGTTCAACTTACAATTTCCTTTTTTGTTTCCTTCTTCCTTTAACTTTCTGTTATTTAAACAATGTTAAATGAATTGAGTATGTTTTAATGACTATTTGCAATTTATCATGTGTTTTTTAGAAAACGGATTAATATAAGCGTTACGCTTGTTTCTGAATCCTATGTTATATTGTATTGTGGAAAAAAAATGTAATATGTAATTCATCAATAAAATATGTTTAAATCAACAATATTTCAGTCATATTGTGGCGCTCAGTGTTATTGGTGGAGGATACTGGTGTACCTGGAGAAAACCACCGACCTGCCGCAAGTCACTGACAAACTTTATTACATAATGTTGTATCGAGTATACCTCGCTATGGGCGGGATTCGAACTCACAACGTAAGTGGTTATATGCACTGATTGCATAGGTAGTTGTAAATCAAACTACTATACGATCATGACCATGCTATTTAGGTGGTTTTGATTTTTTAATTGATTTTGTTCATATATATAATTGCGGTGAACAAAAACGATGAGTCAACCCTAGTGGTCAATCCTACTATTGATTTAAATGACAAGAAAGTTAAAATGTCTCGATCTTGTGGTATAACCATGATATTCATATATTTCAGCAAAATGCTCTTTGTAATACAACGTACAATGTACATCCAGTTATCAAGGGGCTGTCGTGTCCGTGATCGTATTGTAGTTGGATTTACAACTACCTATGCAATCAGTGCCTATCACCACTAACGTTGTTAATTCGAATCCAGCTCAGGCGAGGTGTACTCGATAATACATTATGTGATACAATTTGTTAGTGACTTGCTACAGGTCGGTGGTTTTTTCCGGGTACTCCGCTCTCCTCCACCAATAAAACTGCAGTGCACTGTGGCCCATATCTATCTACATCTACATCTACTAGGTACAGAACTCTGTCTTTGCAGACCGTTACGTTCCAACCACTCACAGGAATAAACTGTAAATGTCGATAAAATTAAACATATACACTCCGACAAAAGTTAAGCACCACCCTATATTTTTATCGATCTATTTTTTTACATCAATACCAGGGGCGGATCCAGGATTTTGTGTTAGGGGGGGGTGAAAGTCGGCGAGGGGTCTGGTAGGGGACCGGGGGGGGAAGCCCCCCGGAAGCCCCTGGGTTTTGAGTATTTAGGAAGCTTTTCCGTCAACAATTTTGAAGCATTTTGTGAATGTGATGAAGCGTATTAAAACGCATGAATCTTTCCCAAAAAGTTTCAAATAGTTTCTAAGCAGCGAGTGTAAATTAAAGGGAGATGTAACTTGAAATTATCTATCTGGAGCTGTGACTCCCCTGGTTTCCTTATCACGCCGGGTATTCGTATACTCTGAACAGGTGCGGACACTTTGAACTCGGTGCAAGCTAGTTATTTTGAACGTTTTCATTGGCCAATTTTGAATTTTTGGACACTACAGACCGTGGAGCATGACGGCAACGGAACACGGAACAGCATGCTCCGCGGTCTGTAGTGTCAAAAATTTCAAAATAACTAGCTTGCACCGAGTTTCCGAATACCCGGCGTGCTATTTTAGCCAATTTTCTCATGTTTCTCTATTGAAAATGGGGTAATTTGTATTGAAGTGTTTGTATAATGGATGGATTGTGATAAAATTAATGTCTAAGGGATTATAATATCACTTTCTTTTCTGTTGTTAGAATACCCAATTATTTGTCTCATCGTTTTACTAAAATTGAATTTAACTGCTATTGTCATACATGTGTATATGATCACAGGCATTTGACCGATGGACCTTAATTTCCCCGTGTTTGCCACGGGGGAGCGTATTTTCAGGGCTAGTAACGATGTAGGGCCTCTATTTAATTGTGGGTCCTGGGTCCACACGAATACTAGAAAAATACACAAGGTAAGAAACAAAATCACTGAAAATGGCGGCGTATTGCTAAATTTCTTATTATTGTCGATTTCCCTGATTTCTGAAAAATAAACGGATGGAATGCACTAACCTTGTGGACCCCCATCAGCTGTTGTGCCACTGGTTTACTCTCATATTCGTATTATTTTGCATATATACCCTCCGACTATCTGTTCCCAAGACAGATTGTAAACGAACACGAAGGTCGACCACTTATTTTCTATTACGCGGCACGCGATTGGTCAAGGCAAATTTCCGGAAAAGAATTGACCAATCGCGTGCCGCGTAACAGAAAATAAGGCGACCTCCGGGTTTGTTTTTCAATTTGTTTCTTACCTTGAGTATTTTTCTAGTATTCGTGTGGACCAAGGACCCACAATTAAATAGAGGCCCTACATCGTTACTAGCCCTGAAAATACGTACCCCCCGTGGCAAACACGGGGAAATTAAGGTCCATCGGTCAAATGCCTGTGTATATGATACCAAAAATAATCACTAGAAGATTTTTATGCGTTATAAAAATAAATGGATGTCACAATAATAAATTTATCAAAACAAGTAATATAATATACCAAAAGATGCATAAACAACATTTTTTTTTTTAGAAAATAAGAAATATAAAGAAGAACAAAATATTTATAAACGGGGAGTGCATATCTTAACAATCCCAAGAAATGGTCAAATACTCATTCTAAAACTTCTGTGTACAACTAAAATGTTCATTAAATACAAATTTTGTCCACAAGAAAGTTAAAGCCTTTATTTTGAATCATCATTGGTTTTAACCGTTTGTAGACTTTTTGTACTTTCGTCACAGGCATCGCCCACATGGAGAACCATGTTAAGGGGACACTAATTTGATGGTGGCCATTAAGAGGCAGAAGCAGAAGCTGAGATGCTTAATAGAGGGACGGAAGACCGCCCCCCTCTCTCTCTCTTTTTTTTATGGGGGGGGGGCGAACGTCCCCTCCGCCCCCCCTCTGGATCCGCCACTGAATACTGTTAAAACAATAAAATAGATATCACCATTTTTCTTACACTTCTTAAAAGACTACACCAAGGGCTCTAAAATTACCAATCTACGAAGTATTTATCATCCTGAAAGACGTGACTATGACGTGGCAAAAATGGGGTTCAAAACAGGCGCTGGAAAAAAGTAAAACCAGTTTGTCTTTGATGGAAGTTTTTAACATTACATTAAAATGCAGAGTTTTCAGATTTTAAGAACTTTTAAATGCATCTATTGTGCGTATGTGTAGGGCATAAAAATCAATAATGAGCATATCCATCGCGTTTATTGTGAAGTTCTGTAACACGCCTCGTCATGCTTCGCACAAGATGCCCAAGCCGTTCTTGGGGGAACTGTTGCCACTCTTGTAAGATAGCAGTTCTTAATTCGTCAATATTTTGACAGTTTGGATTGCGTTGGTTAATTTTTCGGACAATAAAGTCCCATACATGCTCCATAGGGTCATGTCTGGCGACATCGCAGGCCATGGAATTGTCTGAACAGCTTCTTGCTGTAAAAAATGTTGCACAATTCGGGCTCTATGTGCCTAGCGTTGTCGTCCATGAACATTGGCCTGTCAGCCAACGCATGATTGTCGAAATGGGGGACTACGCGTGGAGCGAGCACATTGTCACGGTATTTTTGGCCTGTCAGATTACCATCAAGAACGTACAAGTCCAACTTACAGTCAAAGGAAAAACAACCCCAGACAGTTACACCCCCACCCCCAAAAGCAGTTGTGCCCAAAATGTGGTTGTCCTGAAATGAAGTGTTTCGTTGGCGCCAAACCCTTGCACGACCGTCGGTAGGGCGTAACAAAAAACGACTTTCATCAGACCAGTGGACCCGTCTCCCAGTGCGAATAGTCCACCCCAAATGATCATGTGACCAGTCAAATCGAGCATGGCGATGACGTAATGTCAACTGTGGACGTTTTATGGGTCGTCGCGCTCGCATTCCCTGATGGTAGAGGCGTCTGATTACAGTGCGTGTGCTAATGTGACCTCCAAACGCTAAATTACCACGAAGTGCACCAGCTGTACTGAACGGCCGTTTCCGCGCCCGTCTGGATATGAGCCGGTCCTCTCTCGGCGTCGTTTTGTGAGGTCTACCTGCACGTTGACGGTCAGTAACATTCCCCGTTTGACGAAAACGCTGCATCAGTCGTACAATGATGGAATGGTTAACCCTGAAGTGGTCTGCCACCCTTCTATGGCTAAAACCACCGCTATGCATGGCAACAGCTTGCCACCTTTCTAATATGGTTAATTTTCGCCGCACCATACCAAACCAATAGAAAATGAAACTTAAAACTCTACACAAAAAAAATCAGCTTTCGTTCACAAACACATATGTTGAAAAGTACACGTCGCACTTTACACACCCTGTCATATACACATAAATAAACATCGATCAATAACTTGTTTCACGGGTAAGTATGTGTGTACAGGTAACGAAAACAGCAAACCGATTTGAAATAAGTTCATTATTAGAAAAGATATTATTGAAACAAGTCAGGTGGTGCTTAACTTTTGTCGGACTGTATATAATATATAAATAATTGTATTGGTACGTCAACGTCCAACAAAATTAGTGTTTAAACAAAAACATGCTGTACATAACATACATAGAGTAGCATATGACGCTTATACTCGTGGGGCCCCATGAAACTGCCCAGCATGCCCATGCTTTAAGGCGGCACTGCTGACCGCCACGATATAGCTGAAATATTGTTGAAAGTGGCCTTAAACACCATAAACGAACCAATCCAGTTATCAAGAGGGAGAGGTTGGGATCCCATTAATCGGCATAACCCGCCACTTTTGTATGCCTGTACAAAACAAGGCCCTGATTGATATTGGTGGACTTGTTGACCATCACTGTTTAAACTTTCTTTTCATATGTTGTTATATAGAGTTCATTACATTGCTTTTATCGATGTTCAAAAAACCGAAGTCTTGATGATTCTAAATATATGTAAATCTTACTGTTTTATTTTGGTAAAATTTTATATGTTTATTTTTGGATGTTTGTGAAACTCACTCCACCATACCACGACGAGCCAGAGTGGTCCGGCGAAATGACATTGAAAAAGAGCCACTGAAAGAAATCATGTTTCTGGTGATATGCAGAAGGCTTTTCGATACATAAGTTTTAGCCCAGAATTAGCCTTTTTTGTCATTGAGTTTGCCGTAATTTCTCCAGATAAATTCGATATATGTCCATGCATAAAAATATAATATTGTGCATTCAGATTTCCCAAGCTGTAATGGTGATATATTATCAAAGAACCAGCTGTTACACGTATCTTGTAAGTTCTTTACCTTTCTTTTAAAATAATTTCACGTTTTTTATGTGAATCCAAGATAGTGTCGTCGTCGGCTTACAGCAAGTGCTTTTTGCCATCTCATTGAATACTAAATGCATTTTTGTAACATACATAGTTAAAGTAATATTACACCAGTTTTGGGTGAAGAAAATTTTTCCCTGAAAATTCAATTTGGAATACGGCGGTACCATTACTAAGCTACACTTTTTGTATTCATGCATGTTTCAAGTCGAAATATGTTCCCAACAACTAGAAATCTGCAAATCCGTGTGCATGTTTATCGTCCTCGCCATTGTTGTGGAGACTGATTAACTTTCGGTTGTTTTGTTTTGATGATTGCCGATCATGACCTCGTGAAGAAAAGTTTTGGTCCGATGATTGACCTCGTGAAGTAAAGATAAACAATCATGGATGCTGAGGTGAAGCACGCACACATTCCTGACAATGATTATTGAGGAATCTGTCTGTTTCATGTCGTGTGAACCAATTTTATATTTGCAATTATTCTTATGTGGTACACACGGAATATATTTTTATTTTGTTTTCATCAACTGAACATTGCGCATGAGCGATAATCTCCCCGAAAGAGTTCAAATCTTGGGTCACGCGCATATCCTTTGCATTACTGTACGGGAAAACAGAATTATCTGCTGTCAAATATTTTGCGATTTGCTCTTAAAATCTGCTTTTGAGCGGATTTTTAATGTTATGCAGTTGATTTTAGTTAAAATTAAGATATGAAGTGAAAATATTTAATCCTAAAATTCCACGATATTTGCCTTTCATATTACTTTAACGCAATACCCATACTAGCTATGGTCCCCAAATATCAGAAAACTGGCCAAGGACCATAAGGGCTACGATTCCGCAGCTATACCCATGATACATGCTGGAATCAAAGTCACTTGAAATCCAAATAATAAAATGAAAATGAAAAAAATAGGGATAGATACATTTTCAATATACAAACAAATACAATTACAAAAATGTACTATATTTTCTAAAGATTTATTTTAAAAAAAAATTTTTAAATTATTATTTGGATTTCAAATGTCTGTCATAACAAAACTTTTGTTGTTGTTGGACGTCGTTTTAAATACGAGTCATCATGTGAGCCTCTGGTTTTTAAACATAAAACGATATATATATAACTTACTGTACTGCTATAATTAAGTATATTGTTATTTAATTTCAAAAGTCACTCTTCGATTTAAAGTTGTTCTGGTTCAAAGGTCTTGTGGAATGTAGTTTACCTTTGACAGGTAAAATCCAATTATCTCCCCTTCTTCCAATTAACACACCTGGTTAAAACAGCAGACGACAATAAACGTGACAATATGTTTGATCTGCTCCCCTTTGAACTTTACAAGATTACTGATAAGCTATTTCAATAAATGAATGACCAACCTCGATTTTTAAGCAATTAGTCGCGACATTTTACGTCGATTAAAAGATGATCAACTAAACACGATCTCCTCAGGTTCACTGGTCACGTGATTTGTGACATCTTAAAATTCTACACATTTCACGCATTGGTGTATGTTTTGATCCAATACATCACACGGGGATAATTTGTAATCATGATCGACAGATGACCAGTGCAAGGGATAAATATGCATGGGGAACCTCTCAAACTTCAAAGGGGGGCTAGGACCACGCCTCCCCCAGAATGGGTCATAGGTAAGTTATAAACTTCAATGCAGTTACAAAATTTACATAGATTATCGAGTGATATCTACCCCTTTGTGGTACGTTTGTGTTTGTAAATAATATTATAAACAACATATTTACGAGTATGTAGTATTTTGAAATGAAACTGACTCGTGGGAACATGAAATCGATCTTTATTCTTACTTTAGTTATATAGAATTTAGTTCTAAAAATTATCGGACAATGGAAAGAAAACTTATGAAAACAAAGATAAATTTAGAACATTATGTGATAGTAGATTTCTACAATTTCTTTCTGACCTAGAATTTTATTAATGTTACTATCACAGGTACGTGTGGACAGGACCCTATGTTCCACCACCCCCCCTTTTTTTTTTTTTTGAACATCGATTTTTTTTCATACAAACAACATTTTGCAACTTTGTATGTATCACTGTAGTTGCAAAATGTTGTTTATATGAAAAAAATCGATGTTCAAAAAAAAAAAAAAAAAAAAAAAAAAGGGGGGGGGGAACATAGGGTCCTGTCCACACGTACCTGTGCTATATATTAGGGGAGGGGAGGATTCTTTTTTCCCAAATTTGACAACCAATAACTTATTCAAATAATTGAAAATTGGCATTAAGTTTTTTTCAATACCTCTTTTAATTTATGCTTTGAACATGCAGGGAATACACCTTTAATTGTGCTTCAGAGAGAATTTAGAAACTTTCAGCTAGCCACATCCCCTGTTTCTTTTGTTTGAAAAAAAAGGTCATTCAAGAAATTGTTTTTGGTTACAATAAATAATGTGTAAATTATATGTATTTGGTTGGTTTAGCTTTTACCATAGATTAAATACAGATTTGTAGCCCCAAACTTTAAATTTATATTATGGTGAATCTGGGGGATTTTTGTTATACCTCCAGAGTGAATCTAGGAGTGTAATACCTGAACTAGTATCTGGGCTGTAGTGTATGGACCCTCTGAATACAAAGCCACAATTTGACCTAGTATCATATGGTGCAAATTAATTTATGAGTATCTCATATTTGAGTTGAAGAATATGCCACATACTTAAAGACAAATTGCAGCATATTTGAAGTTTAAGGAACTTTGCTTTTGCTCATGTACCTGAGTTCAGTCCTGACAGGGGAATAGGAGCCAGGGGGAAAACTAACTACGCATTTTTCCCCCTCTACTTTTTTGGCAAATATTTAGAAATAGCTGAAATTTGAGTATGGAAACAGAAAATATGCAGTAAAACACAATATTTTCAGGCCACAAACACATGGTTGGAACCCAAATCACTTTTTTTTTTTATTTTGCTTGTCCATTTTGAAAGCCTCTCGAAACTTTCCCCCACTTTTCGGTCCTCTCAAAAGGTTTGCCCCCTCCATTTTCAATCTATTTAATAAGCTTGCTCCCCCTGTGTCTAAGTGTAATGTTGCATTGTCTCATGGGCATCTACAGCCACATCAACATTGGAAAGGGAGATTACTCTCATATTAAAAAAAAACAACCTATTTAAGAAATTACAAAGAATAAGACACATTTAGTTTGATTAAGTTTTTGTATGGAGAAATTATTCAATAAAAAGAATACAGGCATCATCACATTTATGTCAGATCCTTCTTTTACTGATATATCATGCCTAAACACTCAGGTTTAGCAACTTAGTTAACAAAAGAAGAAAAATGAAAATTGGTAATACTGATGGGAATATAGTACATTTTAGTTTACATGTATAAAGGATTTTAAAGTTAAAATTGAAATTATATAAAGGTGAGTAGGTGCTAAAAATAAATTTCAACAGAATAAACTAAATGTAAATTCATGGCAACATTTACCACTTGCCTACATTTTTATCCCCCCGCGATAGCGGTGAGGGGATATAGTAATAGCGGTGAGGGGATATAGTAATAGCGGCCGTCTGTCTGTCTGTCTGTCACACTTTCTTGTTTCCGCGATAACTTGAGTAAACATGGATAGATTTGAATAATTTTTTGCATGTGGCTTGTAATTATCATTATCTTGGATGGGTTCTAACATGGAAATATTTGAAGCAAGGGTTTTGGAAGAAAATCTTAGTTTTTGGTTGAAAAATCACCAATTTTGAGAATTGTGTCTTGTTTACGCAATAACTTTAGTAAACATGCATAGATTTGAATAATATTTTGCAAGTAGCCTGTAATTATCATTATCTTGGATGGGTTCTAACATGGAAATATTTGAATTAAGGGTTTTGGGGGAAATGTTAGTTTTTGGTTTGAAAAATCACCAATTTTGAGAATTGTGTCTTGTTTATGTGATAACTTTAGTAAACATGGATAGATTCGAATAATCTTTGCATGTGGCTTGTAAGTATGTTATACATTAAGACTGCAAGGCTGCTTTCTATAAATATATAAAACTAAATATTATGCAAGTGCGGGGGGATACATCACGCATTCATGCGCTAGGCGGTTCTTTTATTATAGATGAGTTCTGGCCCCGGTGCCACAAAACTTAAGAATTTACTGAAGTCTGAGAATATTCTCAAATAAGGAAATACTCAAATTTGATTGGCTGAGAACACAGATTTGAGCAAAAAAAGTTTGCTCAGTTAAGAAAAAGTTTTGTGGCATCAGGGCCTGGACTCACCATTTTCATATTTTTTATTCTTACAAGGGGACTCACTAAAATTTTCAGAGATGTCTTCTGGACTTGTCAAATTAAATTGCTACAAGTATCCCTGACCACAAAACACTAAAATCATCTTATAATTTAGCTTATAATCAATTACATAAACACTGATTTCACTATCTGCATCACACCAGTACTAGATTGTAGGCAATCAAGGGATTCATGTGGACCCTCCCCCTTTGAAAGTCAAGATTAGGACTACATTCAGGATTATTGTTGAACTATGACTAATATCTTCAGCCATATGTGTATAGGATTTGCTATAATAAAGACATCTTTTTTTAATTTATTTAGAAACAGTACCAGTTCTGGTAAATGTTTGTGTTTAGCATCATTTTAAGCAAATTTTTAGGGTACCTACTGTGGGTACCTATATATTCAGTATTAATCATGATGAATATGAAATACTAGTATAAGGTCTGCAGTAATGACACACTCATACATGCATGTATATTTAATCAGTGATTTTATTCATGACCAAAATATTTGGGTGTAATTATGATCATTAAATATGTAATTTTTTTGAGGGACCTTATCTAACAAATTATGATACTGCCACATTTATTGAGGGTCACAAGAGGGCAAAATGACATATATAGACATGTATATAAGTAAAACCAAATTATATGAAATTTATTTGTGATTAAATAATAATCTTTATAAATCTTGCATAAAATTACAGAATATTTAAAACAATTTTCATATACAGTGAAACCTGTCTAAACCGAACCCTGAGTAAACCGGAAACCTGTCTAAACCGAACCCTGAGTAAGCCGAAAACCTGTCTAAACCAAATGCTGAGTAAACCGAAAACCTGTTTAAACCGAACCCTGAGTAAACCGAAAACCTGCCTAAACCGAAAACCTGTCTAAACCAAACCCTGAGTAAACCGAAAACCTGCCTAAACCGAAAACCTGTCTAAACCGAACTCTGAGTAAACCGAAAACCTGTCTAAACTGAACCGTGAGTAAACCGAAAACCTGTCTAAACCAAACCCTGAGTAAACCGAAAACCTGTCTAAACCGAACTCTGAGTAAACCGAAAACCTGCTTAAACCAGACATACTTTACTGTCCCATCTACTAAATTTATCTTTAATTTGAACCTGTGTAAACCAAACATCTGTCTAAACTGAACAAATTCTTCAGTCTAAAAGGGTTTCGGTTTAGACAGGTTTTACTGTATATATCTATATATATATATATATATACATGTAGATATATATCTATATATATACTGGTAAGCCAGTCTAACAGTTGTTTTTCTTTTAAATGGTTCTCAATAATAGTCTGCCAGGACAGATATTAAACAATGGTTTATCTGTTTTCAAATTACAATCTTTTATAAGATAGTTATTTAAATAGATAAAATATGAATTATTGTATGCTTTAAAGATCCTTTGTAAGATTTTATTGGGCAGTGTCAATGAGTAATAAAGTGTCAGTTGTAAAAATATAAAATTATAAAATGTATGATTCTGAGGGGGTGGAAGAGGGAACTGAAAATTCAAAATTCACAACTTTGTAAAAATACATGTATAATATTATAAAATGTATGATTCTAAAAGGGATGGAACAGGGCACTGGAAAGTCAAAATTCACTGTTGTAAAAATTAGAAATATAAAATGTATGATTCTAAGGGGGGTGGAACAGGGCACTGAAAATTCAAAATTAACAGCTGTAAAAATATAAAATTATAAAATATATGATTCTAAAGGGGGATGGAAGAGGGAACTGTAAATTCACAATCTGATCCAATTTGCTTTTTCATTTTTGACTGGAGTTCATAGGGAGACTTAAATAAATATTGTATTCAACTTGACACTAAGCCACAAAAAATAAAGTAAAGGGACAGCATTGCTATTACTGTTTTACATTTCAATCACAGTAGGGTCTTCAACAATGTTAATTTGTGTATGATACCCTAAAATGAGTGTGAAATGACCCAATATCCTGAAATTGAGCTGTATATACCCTGTATTAAAATATTAAAGTAAAGGAACAGCACTTCTATTGCCGTTCTACATTTCACAGTCACAGACTTGTATAGGGTTTTCAATAATGAGCAACATAATTTTTTTTTTTTCATTTTGGGCCCCATAGCCACGATGACAGCCATGGGTAACATGAGATAAAGAGCTATTTGATTTATTAAAGTTTACATAACCCCTTGATAAAAACAGCATGAAATAGGATTGTGGAGCTATTGACACTTTGAGTAGAGATATTGTTTTTGTCACCACAGTTCAGTTAGGGAAAAAAACATTTAACTTTTAAAAATTTTAATTGACCTGATTGATACAAAAATAATTAGTAATCTGACCCAGCAGTTTCCAAATAGAAATTTTGCTAAAATTTGAAAAACAAATTTAAATTACCAATTTTTTATGTAAAAAATAATCTGATATTTATTTCTTGTCAAAATTTTTGTCTGGTCCCAAAAGTTAAATGGTCAGTCCCTTACTGAATCAGTCCAGTCTTTGGTTTTGTTAGTTACAAATTTTGAGATAAGTGATCAGTTCAGGGAACTTGAGTCATAGATCGGCATAGCTGTTTCAATTCTCAATTTGTGCTGAAGCAGATATACTTTTATAAGTGTGGGTAGATCTTGATTTTCTCAAAGTCAGATAAGTCATTTCCTTCGATAGCTAAAAAAAAAACCGGGGCCGTCGTGGTCATGATCATATGGTTGTAGGATTTACAACTACATATGCAATCATTGCCTATCACCACAAACTTTGTGAGCTCGAATCCTGCTCATGGTGAGGTGTACTCGATACAACATTATGTGATTAAAGTTTGTCGGTGACTTGCGACAGGTTGGTGGTTTTCTCCACCCATAATTCTGACCACCACTATTGTTGAAATTGGCGTTAGTTCACCTTAATTTGTCATGTACATGTATAACTCATATACTCTGATATTTCAAAGTTATATTATTGGTTCCTTTGATTTCAACTGTAAACAATGTCATAAATATCCCAAATATGCCTGTTGGAAATTCTACTCCTGTATATTTAGTGTAAGGAGTGTAAACAAAATTTGTTGAATTTGTTGCATTAAAAGGGACACTATATGGTAACAACATAGTACATAACAGAATTAGGCAAAAAATAAAATATTTTTTGTTTATTCTTTCTGTCTTCAAGTATCCTCTCTGATTACTAATTGTTTTCCAATACTTTTTTTTAATTCTTATTATTTTAGGAGAATTACAACAATTTGCATATTTACAATTTTTGATTAAAGGTCTAGCATCTTTGTTTCTCAACAGATTAAAACCAAATTTATACAAAAGTATTTTTAGAGTTACTGCCCCTGAATATGTTACAAAAGTATTTTAGAGTTACTGCCCCTGAATATGTAAAAAAAAATATGAATATCTTCTTGTTCAGCTCACTATAAAAACATTTTTTTTTAATAGTGACTGTGGTCACTTTAAGATGTAAAAAACTGTGAAAGTATTCTTGATAGTGTACTAGTAAAATAATTCTGCTATTTTGTGCACAAACCATATGGACAATATAATAGCCAAATGTGATGATCATAATTCCTTGTCAAGAATTATAAGAGTTGTGCCTTTTGAAGATGGTTTGGTTTAGTTTATGGTGTTTAATGCTACTTTCAACAATATTTCAGTTATATTGCAGCAGTCACTTTTATTGGTGGAGGAAACCATTCTACCAGAGAAAACTACGTGCACTGACCTGTCGCAAGTCACTGACAAACTTTATTACATAATGTTGTATCGAGTACACCTCGCCATGAACGGGGTTCGAACTCACAGCTGTAGTGATGATAGGTACAGATCTGACATGTTTTAAAGTTTGAGAAAGGAAATTGTTAGAGCACTACTAAAAAAGGTCAGAAAGCAGCAGATTCGAACCATATTTATACACAAACTTGATATCAGGAATATTTCCGTAATGTTTGAAAACTGGATTTTTTCGTAAAGAATAGCAATACAGTTAAACCTGCCCATACTGCCACCTCTATTAAGCAGTCACCTGTATTAAAAGGTCATCTTTTTCTTGTCCTGTCGTAGAAAATTTTATATGAATTGAACCTGCTTTAAGAGGTCACCTGTCTTATAAGACCACTTTTTCTTGTCCCAAAGATGACCTTTTAATACAGATTTAAAACGACTATAGATAATAGGAGACAATTCAGCTTGTGTATGATGTTTTTACAATTTTTTTTTCTAATTCTATAATGTTGTTTCTGTGCCAAAATGGTAAAGAAAAGTAAAATACAAAATCTCTGTCCTGCCTATAGCTACAGTAAAATTGTCAGTTAACACCAAACCAAACCAACAATTATTTACTTTTGGCCCTATATAATTTCATGACAGAGGATACATGTTTTGTATATACAAACTTATATACCCTATTTAAGTCTCAGTCCAGCCTACCGTCAGTAAAATTGTCAGTTAGCACCAAGCCAACAATTATTTACTTTTGGCCCTACATGTACTGGTATATAATTTCATGACAGAGGATATACAAACCTATATATATATATAATATATACCCTGTGTATATATATATTTATTCTTTTGTAGTATTATATATATATATATATACATGTACATGTAGGTATGAGATTCCTGGCATACCAGTAACATGTGATCCGTAACTACACCTTTTGTCAATAAAAAGTTGTAACAATATTGATCTGGATCGATCGTAAATAATCAATCATTGATCTACTATCTAACCTCTTTCAGATAAATATCGACAGATTTAATGGAAACATGTCAATTAATATTTATTACTAAGGGGCACTAATCCAACAACTTTAAAGATATTTTTTGCTAGCTTAGATGACATAAGTTTTCACCAATTTTTTTTCTTCAGACATTCAATGTATGGGTGGTTTTCCCTGATTAACTCTAGGTGTATTTAGTCTGTACATGTAATATATCTTTAAAAATATAAAAACCTTAAACGGTGTCCTTTTTCTTTTGTGTGTATGTCTCATTTATCAATCATGCATGTTTCTATTGTTAATGATGCCTCATGTGGGCGCTATGATTAGGCAATCAAATGTATTCTATTCTATTCTATTCTATTCTGTAATACAGTAGACTCCACCTGTGATAAGGTCAACCCATCTGCAATGGAAAAAAGTGTTCATTAGGGCTCACCACACTTGCAAAAAATAAGGAGACTTGACTTCTCCCTCAGGGAACATGAGGGAGAAGTAAAAACATGACAGGGAGACGTCCAATGACGTCATAGAGACATGTTTCTGCAAAAATGTGTTGTTTCTTTGCATTATTTAAAAAAAATTGCATTTGAAGTGTGCTTTTGATAATATCTTGTTAATCTCCTTATTAATTTATTTAACTTTAAATTCATGTGAGACTTATAAAAGGGGTATCCAGTGGCCTCTCATATAAGGGGGTCAATTTAGTAGTATTTTACTATCTTAGTACATCTGGGATAATATGTCCTGATAAGTCAGGCCAGCCTTAAAAATATGTTTGTTTCCCCTTTCCGACCCTAGCCTGAAAGATCTGGGTCGGTAGGTAGGTGAATTTTTTTTTTTTATCAAGCATGATTCTGCAGGCAGACAGACAAACTGATTTCTAGACACCCAATATATTTGTTTATTGTCATATTATCTGTGCAATTGTAATCAAAGAATGTAATTGATGCTGTCCCTTGTCACAGACTTGTGGGATCTTGTTGGAAATTTTATCCATTGTCAGAAACTGATATCTTTATATGTTGGCAACAATTGGGCCATATCAATGAAAAGATTGAAGACTGAACAGTTTTTATTTGACTTTCAAGAGAAAACATATTTCTTTTTTTATTATTTTAAGGGGTTTCTTTTGGGAATTGGTTTCCCACTCTGTTTA
>MJUT01026008.1:123259-151109 GCA_002080005.1 Gigantidas platifrons
AAAAAAAAAAAAAAAAAATCACGGAACGGGCTGTAAAATTTTTTCAGTCGCACCGATTTCGGCGAGTCGGTCGCAAAGGGGAAACAAACAATATTTTAGTTTAGGCCTCAGGTGGTCTTTGCGTTTACTACTATTGTACTTATTTTGTCCCAGTATTGTTAAAAATGCTGTTTTAGTGACAACCGGAACCTTTTAACCGTAATGGAAGCGGGAGGTTTGGTGCCGTAAAATATGATTCAACCCATCATTTCTTTGGAAATGCATGTACCAAGTCAGGCCCATTGCGGTTTTCCCAGTTTTCCGGTTGTTGACTGATTTTGTCTGTTTGTTGACTTATGAGTTTTGCCTTTCCCTTTGGAAGATTGCTCGGTGTTCGGTAATTTTGTTATTACCCTTATTTGGCGAGAGGGAGACTAGAGGGGTGACTACTGTAGTTGTAATACATAATTTACACGGGATATTACACAAATACTCTGATAATGCACAGTAAAATCGTAGATTCACTATACCTTGGACAAAACAAAGTTTGACTGTAAAGAGGTCCAAGTCCATAAATGTTGTGGGATTTTTTTTGTTGCAATTTGTTTCCACCTTTGACTGTTGGAATGAAATCTAAGACTTTTGAACTTCTTTACAGAACTCACGATGAGCACTGGTCCTCTGGCCCGACACCAGTAAAACTTGATATTTACAATGTACGTGTATGCAAATTATCATAGGTCTTAGCCGTCTCCATGGTATAATTGTTAGTGCATTTGTCTCTAGCATGGTAGATTTTGTGTTTGATCCCATTGGGTCAAACCAAGGACCCTAAAATTGGTATATGTTGTTTCTCTGCTATTTAAGCATGCATTAAAGAGTTAAGAGCAAATACTGGTTGCCTGGAAATCAGGATAATGTACACATCAGAGTGGAGCGACATGTCTACCTGCGGTCTGTTTTTTCAGGGAACTAGCACTATGAAAATAAAACTAAGACCAATGGTATAGTATGGACAAAACAGATATCATCATCTCATTGAAAAATAACATTTGTTCTCATCACACACAGCTGAAAAATTGCTCACTTTGCTTTAGGCACTCATTCACTTACTCGCTCATTCATATACATGTAAGGTATATAAACAAGCAACTGCAGTATTACAAGTCAAATGTTTGTAGAAAAAAGATTTGAAATTAAATAATACAAATGTAGGTTGTTTTTGTCCCAACTGTAAACCAGGTGAGCGATTATATTCAGTTAAAGGAGTGTTTGCTTTAATGATCTGAAAGATCACGAATATCTTGCAGTATAACGTACATGATGTATGCAATATTCGTCTAACCTGATTTTTACCTTGGTATTTGATGGATTTTCTTTCAAAATGACGTAAATTACATCCAAATCTTTATGTTTATGCTATTTATAAATGATGATAAATATAGTAGCAGGGAGAAGGGTTACCGTACTTATTTTGTGTAATCAACCTGATATAGTTTTCAAACCTAATCCATGAAACGTGTTTAAAGTTGGAGTTGATTTGTTTTAACTTCTTTGTGTTAAAATAATTTTTCATAAATATCTTCAACAGGGTGTACTTTATGAATAATTTTGTGTAATATGAATAATTTTGTATAATAAACTCATTCCATATTGTAGAACCCAGATCATTGAAGCTTTATAAAATGTACACCAGGGAAAAAACTTAGTATTTTACTGCTGTTGCAAAGTTGGGTTCTTTAAAATAACAAATTTAGTAGCTCAAGCGCAGCAACTAACATTGAACATGAGATCAATATTTCAGTAGTAAGCTGGTTTACTGTCATCTTCGCTAGCCAAGTGTTACGATCTGTTCCTCTCCTCTCCACCCTTGGCAGATTAAGTCAGAATTTTGTAATTCCCGCGTATCGCCCTCTAGCCGATTTAGGAAGTTCAGTCCATTTGCATTACATCATTATCAACCAATGAGAACGGTTGTACTATTACCTGTTTGAAGTTAGAAAATATTAATTGAGCAAATACCTTAAAAGTTTCTGTAAATATCGTTCTTCTGTGTTTGGGGGCAAAGATTCATGACAAAGTCTACAGTTTTCACCACATGTCGCCATTGTTTACATTTTTCTTTCTCTACATGTGATCGAAGTGAGAAAATATTAATTGAGCAATACCTTAAAAGTTTCTGTAAATATCATTCTTCTGTGTTTGGGGGCAAAGATTCATGACAAAGTCTACAGTTTTCACCACATGTCGCCATTGTTTACATTTTTCTTTCTCTACATATGATCGTTGCGTGATCTTTTGTTAGATGCATTCTGATTGGACGCAGCCACCAACAGCTGCATCGAATAGTAAACAATACTGTGGTGACCAGAAATTCCGACTTAATCTGCCAAGGGTGAAGAGGAGAGGAGCGGATCGTAAGCCTTGGCTAGCGAAGATGGTTTACTATCTGAAAATTAGCAGGAGCCCAGGCCAAATATTAGTGGTCTTGGGCTACTTGTCCTTTTGTTAACCTTTATCCCTGTTAGCACACATTGTATAGCTGTACTCTTCAAATTGTATTAGGGTCTGTCATGGTCGTGATCGTATGGTAGTTGGATTTATTACTACCTGTGAAATCAGTGCCTATCACAACTAATGTTGTGAGTTCGAACCCTGTTCATGGTGAGGTGTACTTGATACAACATTATGTGATAAAGTTTGTCAGTTATTTGCGACAGGTCAGTGGTTTTCTCTGGGTACTCCGCTTTCCTCCACCAATAAAACTGACCGTAACGACATAACTGAAATATTGTTGAAAGTGGCATTAAACACCACAAACCTAAACCCATCGTTGGTAACCCACGGTTGATTCCGATACGTTCCTCTCTCTCCATGACCTGTGGGTCAAATCGCTTGTAAACATTTGTACTCATGAATATTCAAAGTTTCGAATTAACCAATCAAAATCACGTTTATGAAAGTGAAACTCTTTGGTATCAGAGTTCAAAAATCGTTCTGTTGGTAATGGATGCGCCCATGAAAATGTGTGGATGAAGTGTAGTGCAGTATAGAAAGTCCCTCAATTCTTTCACTCCAATTTTTTGCAACAGGTCCGACATTTTTAACTTTTAACCAAACTCATTATGAAAGGAACGATTTGATTGGTTGAATCGCATTAGAAGTTTGTAATGTGAAGACTTATGAATTATTCATGAGTACGAATGTTTACAAGCGATTTGACCCACGGGTGATGGAGAGAGAGGAACGTATCGGAATCAACCGTGTGTTACCGACGATGACCTAAACCATGAAATTAATTTTTTTTTTCTATTTCAGGTTTGGTATTTTTAATCTACCTCAGTTCCTTGGTGACAGCTACAGGGAGAATTGCGTTTATCGACCATTCCATGAATTCATCACTAGTACTTACACAAACAACACTCAATTTTAGCATCAAAAGTTCTAGAATTGCATTTTCATTTTTAACATGTAATGAAGGACAACTTTTATACCAAAGAGGAAACTCAGGAGATTATATAAAATTATATTTGCAAAATAACATATTTTATTTTTCATGGAAATCTGGAGTGACGAATGTCGTTTTAAATGTAGCAAATAATTTAGATAAAAACGCATGGTATTTTTTAGACATTGTTGAGCATACCGGTGATATTAAATTACTTTTACAAAAGAGTGAATTATCAATAGCAGATGTAGTCATTGCAAATCACACTTATAGAGCAAGTATTTTTAGAATGAATTTAAGTGGTAGCGTTGGACTACAAATTGGTGGCACAGATTTTACTGGTTGTGTGATGCAGGGACCATATGTTTTATTCAAAAATAATCCAAATATTGTGGCAGATCATATACTATGGAATGACACAGATTGTCCGCTCACTTCTACAGATTGCAAAGGTAAGGCAAATTTTAATATTTTTTTTATGTTTTTCCATATAACTATGAGGTCCATAGTTGTCGAGTGGTCAAGGTTGTGGACAATTCAGACCACTATCCTAACACCACTGACACGAATTTGTGCTTGATGGCCACTGCCGAGTGGTCAAGATTATTGACTTGTGAGTGCAACTTGACACCAGAGACATGAGCTCGTTCTTTAATACCCATCGTCGCATGGTCAAAATTATTGACTTGTGAGCACAAGACTAACACGACTGACATCAAGTTCGTGCTTTGATTCCCACTGTTACATGTCAAGGTTGATGACTTTAGACCACAAGCCTTACACCACTGAAATGAGTTTGTGCTTTGTTACCCACCTTTCGTGTGGTCATGGTTGTTGACTTCTGACCACAAGCGTAACACCTCTGACATGAGTTTGTGCTTTAATATCCACCCTTCATGTGGTCATGGTTGTTGACTTTAGACCACAAGCGTAACACCTCTGACATGAGTTTGTGCTTTCATATCCACCCTTTGTGTGGTCATGGTTGTTGACTTCAGACCACAAGCGTAACACCTCTGACATGAGTTTGTGCTTTTATATCCACCCTTCGTGTGGTCATGGTTGTTGACTTCAGACCACAAGCGTAACACCTCTGACATGAGTTTGTGTTTTTATATCCACCCTTCGTGTGGTCATGGTTGTTGACTTCAGACCACAAGCGTAACACCTCTGACATGAGTTTGTGCTTTTATATCCACCCTTCGTGTGGTCATGGTTGTTGACTTCAGACCACAAGCGTAACACCTCTGACATGAGTTTGTGCTTTTATATCCACCCTTCGTGTGGTCATGGTTGTTGACTTCAGACCACAAGCGTAACACCTCTGACATGAGTTTGTGTCTTGATACTCACATGAAGTATTATGGTTTTCAGACACCTACTAATGGACAGGGGTTTTACCTGGTCAGTAAGTTATAACTGTCCAGACTTTCCTCTCCCAATATGTCTGATAGTCAGCAATAATTGCTGAAAGTGATGAGAAACAAAATCAAACCCACCTATGGTAAACCAAAAAAACGTTGTAGGATGTGACTTGAAAAGAATAAAAATCAAAAAGAAGTTTCCAGTAACCTATAGTTAATCTATATAGAATTTATAAGTTTTTTTTGTTTTTGTATGTATGCTTGTAGAGACAGCTCTCAGATCAAAGAAAAAAATAGAGTTATCTCCCATACTTCAGTAAGAAATGTTATAAAAAATAAATACAGTGGAACCTGTCTAATCCGACACACCAAGGGACCAGGGAAATGTGTCGGATTGTACAGGATGTCGGAAAACTCAGGTTTTCTTTCTAGTTAACAGAAATTTGCACAAATTTAACAAGAGAAGAAATTGTGTATGTTTGATTATGTAGGTAGGATGGTTTAAATAATTGGAACTACTATGTAGATGAAAATAAAATACATTTAATATTTAATTTATACAAAATTAATATATTTAGAACAATTTCATAATCTCATCAGATAATTGTTGGTTGTAGCCATGTCCTTTACAAAGCAAGTGGAAACAGTTATCTGTAAAATTTTAATTATTATATTCTTGGTAAACGTACTTTAACCCTTAATAATGTGTCTTTAAAGACCTGCCAATCAATAAATTCAAATAATAATTTATTTGTGTACACAAGCCTAGAACAATTTCATAATATATCAGATAATGGTTGTGGACATGGTCTTTACAAAGAAAGTGAAAACAGGTAACTGTAAAATTTTAATTATTACATTTTAACCCTTACTAATCAGCCTCTAATTGTCTGCCAATCAATTAGTTAAAATCACAATTTATTTGTGAGGTAAGTTTGTCAATGTGTTAATGGTTTATATATAATGATACACATGGAAGGATGGTAATTTATTAATGAGCAGATCAAAGGGTCAGATAAGACAGGATTAATTAAGTGTAATTAATAACATTGGGACCGTAAAACAGTGTGGATGTCGGAAGTGACAGGTGTCGGAATACTCAAGGTTTTTTAACAAAGAATGTTAAAGAAATATTTTGGGACCTGAATTTCTTGTCAGAAGTCACAGGATGTCGGAAAACTCAGGTGTCGGAATGCACAGGTTCCACTGTATTGAGTTTTGATATTTTTATTTTTATTTCATTGGTTTGAATGTGCAAAGAATCATCAGTGTTGCTTACTGATCAGTTTGAAGATCCACCTTTTTGAGCAAAGTCAAGTTTATGAGTGTGATTTTTTTTTTAGCAATTTTGTTGTGTTGATATCCAGAGGTGACCTCTTAATACAGGCTTGACTGTACATTGATAGTACAAATATGATCAGTGTTCCATTTGTATCAGATAAAGAAGAAAAATATTGTTACTTTAATTATTTCAATTGTAATTATTCTTATTGTACATCACGAAAAATCTTTGGTTTGACCCGACAGGGCTCAAATCAACAACAAATATAGATATATTGATACAAAAAATGTACAGTAGGATAGTGCAAATATGAACAGTGCTCCATTTGTATAAAATAAAGAAATACATTTTGTTACTGTAATTATTTTAATTGTACATGATGCTAGAACAATTTTGTTTTGATATTAATAGTCTTAGTGTCATAGACTATATTTATCAGCTGTAATTTATAATTTTTTCCCTTTGATCACACAAGGGCCTGGGTGGCTCAATGAGTTAGGTCGTTGGATCTAACAACTCATACAAGCCTATCACCACTACGGCCTGGGTTCTTGCCCGGCTTTGTAAATTACAAAAAAAAGGTGCACTCGACTTTCTGAGGAATATTATCAATACATACATACTGATTATGACACTGAAATATATCTGTCATTTGACTTCAAAGACACTTATATTACTGATAAAAGCTCTAATGTCAGTGGGTGGGATCAAACTTGCATCTGTGGTGTAATGTTTAGTGTGCTCACCTTGAGTGTGGTTGCCTGGAGCCCTAGTCGGATCAAACCAAAGATTAAAAAAAAAAAAGATATTTATTGCATCTCCTCAATTTTATAGTCTTTGGTTTGACCCGATCAGGGCTCGTACTCATGATCTACTGCTTAAGTAAATAGATTAAACAGACCAAAAAATATATGAGTATCATTAGAATGAGTGATCGCGTCTATCACAGTGATTTATCATGCTACATGTATGTCTCACTACTGTGTTATGTTTGTTTTGTATCGTTGTGTGAAGTAATATGTCCTAATTTGTTTATTTTAAGTCCTATTAGATGTATAATAATGATAGATAGTCAGCAGTTCTTCCTGTACCACCTTACAACTACACCTATTGTTTGGTGTGATAGATGGTTGCATTCAAGTTTGTGGCCAATTTTATGTAAGAAAAAAGTCATTATTTTTAGTCTCATTTTCTTTTCTATATCCAAGGAATACCAATATTAAGGAATTTCTTTAAAAGTTTTATAAGATTTTTAATAGTATAGTGTTTGGCTTATAAAATAATGGGATCGGAGATAATTAAATACGCTATCTGATACATTGTATAAAGATTGTTACCTTAGATTGCAAGATATTTTGCTAGAGTTATCTCCCATATATCACTATATTTATGACTTTTTATTTATTTATTTTTTTAAATCTATATATGTTTTTTGGCTATTAAATATAGGGTGAGTTCAAGTGGATTTCTAGATAATATTAATAGAATTTTGTCATTTATATCATATTTCATCACTGTTATGAGTAAGGGTTAGATTCTATTAACCTCGGGGGGCCCGGGGGGCTCAATGAGTTAGGTCGTTGGATCTAACAGCTTATACAAGCCTATCACCAATACGGCATGGGTTTGCGCCCAGCTTTGTAAATTACAAAAAAGGGTACATTCGGCTTGCATCCACAAGTGATAAAGTTTACCAGTTGCTTGCCTAGGATCAGTGGTTCTCTTCGGGTACTCCGGCTTCCTCCACCACTAAAACTGGCCACCATGATATAGCTGAAATATTGCTGAAAGTGGCTTTAAGCACCAAAAATTCAAATTCAAATTGTAACATGAGGGTTAGTGGTATAGTACATGTAGTCCCCCTCGTTTTGACGAGACACAACCAAAAAAGTCATAAGTACCACTAGTGCATTCTTTGTTATTTTTTGGAAAAATTGACGAGACCAGGACTCACCTGGATGAGTTACAATACCAATATTTTTATTCCAATTAAGGTCCCTCAAGGGGCAATGACAAACATACAAAGAAATGTCTACAACACCCGGTATTCCCAGGCGGTCACCCATCCAAGTACTAACCGGGCTCGACGCTGCTTAACTTCGGTGATCGGACGAGAACCGATGTTTTCAGCGTGATATGGTCGTTACAAATATCTCTAGGTATAGTAGTTCTCTCTTATCAGGCCAGATTTCAGTTACACTGTGAAATAGTAAAATACTGCTAAATTGTCCCCCTCAAGGGAGGTAACTCCTCTTACAAAATCACCTTTTCATTGCAAAAGGGGTGACTTTGTAAGAGCTGGACAAGCCTACTGTATGATCAACATTTTTCTTGCATTTTTGTAGAAATTTATATCAATTTTTTTGATGGATCACATGTTTTTCTGTGCTATATCAAAATGTCACTAAAATATTTATTAAATCTGCAGTGTCAACAAGGCTACACTAATCTACTGACATTTTATATTTCTATACAATTTGTTACAGAAATCAAACATGTATATACATTTTTTTATGATTAATTATCCTATCATGATGTCATGTAAAAGAAAGATTTTTGATAATCTACAAAAAAAAATGTTCATGATTATCCTGTCATGATAATGTCATGTAAAAGAAAAAAAATTGATAATCTCAACAAAAAAAAAGTTTTTCCTGCCCGCCAAATTTAATCGACCCTCTTATAAGGCTACCCCTTCTGCAATCAAAAAACTGATTTTATAAGAGGGGTGGTATATCTTGCGGAGGGGGGGGGGGGATATATTAGTAGTATTTTACTATCTCAGTGAATTTGACATCTAGCATGATAAGAGGGAGGGTCTTTGCTAGGAGTAACCTAATGGGGGGACTACTGTATTTGATTATCTATATAAAAAAAAAAATGTTCACCCTGCCCACCATATTTAATCCACCCTAGTTAGTAAAGAATACTTATATGTTATATCAAACATGTCAGATGACACATGAAGTTTTTGCTATCACTTTATGTCTATCATCTGTTCAATATTTTCATAAATTTCATTTTTTCTTATTCAACCATGAATGTGGTCATTTGAACCCAAACTATATAGGAATGACACGTCCATTTCCAACTCCACCGGCCAAGATTGAGAATTGAGGGAGAAGGAACCAGGAGTGTCTTTCTAAAGTTTTAAAGTAGGTGCCTACAATTACGTAAAGTAGGCGGCTATGTGTATGTTTTGCTTATGTAAAAAACGGTCAAAGTAGGAGGCTCAAGACCTTTAATAGCAGGTGGAATATAGCCAGCTTCCACCTACTTTTGAAAGCCCTGTAAGTCTGAAATTAAGGACCGAAAAAAATGGAATATCTTTTTTTTTAAATTGAAGAGAGAAAAAAAGAAGAGCAGGACCTATGGGCCATGGCCTGGAAAATGGGAATAAATGGGACAGGACGCTACTTTCTTGAAGATATATCCAAGGGCCCCCTGTCCATTATCTGTTCCTAATATTGATCAAACATACACTGGGTTAGGGTTTGGGTTATGGTGTTTAATGCCACTTTCAACAATATTTCAGCTATATTGTGGCGGTCAGTTTTCGCGGTGGAGGAAACCGGAGGACCCAAAGAAAACCACCGACCTGTCAAACTTTATTACATAATGTTTTACTCTTTAAAAGCATACTGTAAATAGTTATTCAATAGAATGGATTCATATACTAAGGATACCTCTTCATTTGGTTTTTCAGTTCCTTGTTGCAATTGTAAGCATCTTGCATTCTTGTTTATATAACTCATCCTGTTGGATAATTTTTTTCACGGAGCTGAAGATTGATAGGTTTACTATGGTGTTTAACGCCACTTTCAGCAATATTTCAGTTATATCGTGGCGGTTGGTTTTATTGGTGGAGGAAACCTGAGTATCAGCACAAAACCACCGACCTGCCGCAAGTCACGGACAAACTACCATATGATCACGACCACAGCAGAAGATTGAGTATTATACTAAAAACCTTATTTTCATTATGATAAATATTTATTATTTTTATGGTTTATTTCTCATACTTATCTGTTTTTGCTTTAGTAGCATTTATACACCTTTTAGACATTTTATATACAAATACATCTATATGTATATTTACCCTAAAGGCTGAACCCCGTATCAATACAATAAAATGACAATTGTTTTGTTCTTAATGACTGTCTTCAGGTCATGATGAAACAATAACAAAGTTGTTTTCATTTTTATAAATTGTTGTATATTTGACAGGTGATAAAACGATAACTAGTAAGATTACACACATAATGTTGAGAATAAAACCTAGCTAGGTTCACCTTTTACCAGGTGGTCAACAGGGGCAGATCCAGAATTTCAAGTTAGGGGGGGCACACTTAAAATTTTTGGGGTATTTCGTGTGAAAAATCATGATTTTACGCAAAAAAATCATATTTTTTCCAATTTTAGGAGGGGCGCGTGCCGGGTGCGCCCCCCCGTGGATCCGCCCCTGGTCAATATAGGTATATAATATAAATTGTAAAACAAATGTGTGTACAGTGTATCATCCAATCATTAGCCTCAGTTGCAAAGTGACATGATTGTGTGGCAAGGGGGTCAAAATCTAGACTTAAATAGTCATAGATCAAATGAAATCTAGATTGTAATAGTCCCAATATATGCAACCAAAATCTTGACTTTGATAGTCCTTCTTGGTTTTCAAGGGGGTAAAGCAGGATTTTCCAGGAGGTTCATTAAACTTGTGATGTGACATGGTCCTACTGCCAAGTGTCAAAATCTAGACATAAATAGTCAAAGGTCCTTGGAAATCCTGTTTTTAATAGTCATAATTCAACCACAATCTAGACTTCAGTATGTAACAGTGTTTTCTTTCCACCAGTGTATTCTTTCCACAGGTCAAGTTACACTAGTGTATAATTTCCAGAGGAATTATTGCACTTGGTTATTTTTTCCATGCTAACCCTAAACCTAACCCTAACCCTAACCAGAAATTCTACTCACCGGAATAAAAGTATGCTTACACCCCTCTTAGAATGTGACCCCTTCTGTAATGAAAATGTGATCTTATAAGTCAATCAGTTGCAGTAAAAAATGTTCGGCGGTCAAGATTAGTTTGGTGAAAATGTGCACATTGTGATAAAAAAAGAAGTGTTCTTCGTCCGTTTTTAGATGTTTTGTGGTAAAATTTAGTCTCTCAACATGATATTGAAAATTCCCATACAGTGATAAAGAAAATGTGTTCGGTGGTGACTTTCAGGTGTTCGGTGATAGTTTTTATGCGTTCGGTGGTAGTTTTTAGGAATTCGGTGGTAAAAAGACACACCGAAGTGGGATGGCTTCTCTTGTGGAAGACCATTTTATATAGTAGTACCAGTATTTTCACTATGTCAGTGCATTTGAAAACTGGCCTTTTTAAGTGAGGGTGGGTTTTTGTGAGAGTGACGTTATAAGTGAGGGACTACTGTATTACTAATTGACCCTTGAAAACAGGTACCAGTCTATTTGTGTGAGGTACAATGTACATAGATTTAAAACACAGTGAGTTATTTTTTTGCTTGGTGCATATTGTGTCACATTTTTGCAGGTCATTATGTAAGACTCTAAATTTAAATCTCCCTAAATAAAACTTTAATAACTAATAATAGACATTTGGTAATTATCACAGAAGTACAAAACCCAAAATATATAATTAACTTTTTTCTTTTTTTATATGAGGAACACACAGGTGTCTTAGGCCAAATAAAAATATATGTGTGGTTCCGGTTACATTATAATAAAAAAACAGGGTAGGTAGGTAGGGATTTTATTTTATTTTATATATATTTTTTTTACATATTGATTCTATGGGAGAGACATTGTGACTTTAACAGTGCTTATTACAAAATGGCAAAAAAATCTTTAGGGTAGGGGCTAAAAATTAGGGTAGGTAGGGTAACCGGAAACACACATATTTTTTTGTTTGGCCTTATAAGAAACAAGAACTGCTGACTCTTCCCAAGCACCTGTGTTCATATCTGTTTATTTGGAGGGGGCCGTGTTTCTCATCTTTTTAGTTTTCTGTGTTGTGTTTTTTATTTTGTTTGTCTTTATTCCCTGTCTTTTTCCCCAATGTTGCCTATGTCCCTACATTATCCATACTTGATTGCCCCTTTTGGCTTTCAATAATGTTTATTCTTTACATTCAAATTAGCTGAACCAATTTAGTTTAATACCTTTAAAGAAAAATATAAAGTAATATTCCAGTATGTAAAATCACAAAATTGATTGAATAGACTTATAATTGCAATTAAATTTGATTATGTTAAGTTTTCAAATTTGTATTTTAACATTAAATTTATTTAAAAGGAAATTATTTTCTTTCAGCTGACATGATTGATATTTAAAAAGAAAAATGTTATTTTGATTAAAATTAGAAGAAACTGGTTTAGTTATTATTAAATAGCCAATTAAAATATTGTTAGCGAGCGACCTATGAGGGGTCAAAATTTGAATGAGTGTAATTGCTTGGAAATTTGTGAAAATAAAATTAGGTTATTGTTAGGGAACAACCATTTAACTTTTAAGGGTGGTAAGGCTATTTTTTTAATTCAGTTGCCAAATTTTTTTTATAAAAAAATATCGGCATGTGCTAAAAGGTGGAGTGGAGTATAGTCTTGGAGAGTCCAAATTGGAGTGGCGTCCTGGAGACTCCAAATTGGAGTAGGGTCTTGGGGACTCCAAATTGGAGTGGAGTTTTGATTGAAGGGGTGTATTTCAATCTCCAGTGGGTACCATTGTGCCCAGCTGTACCTGAAGTAGCTCAGTCCCATGTTGTTACTTAAGGTAAAATTTGGAACTCCGGTGCTGCTAGAGTTTGAAAAATAGATATTCCTTCGGCATGAAAATCATTCCCATTTGAAGTACGAAAACTATACCCATTCATTTAATTATTCGCTAATTGGTGAAAATAACGAAGTAACCAAACCTCAATATGTCTTCAAATCAGAGTCCCGTTCTTTGTTTCTCAAATATTGAAGTCTCGGGCGTCAAGCGATATTGCTTGGTAAACTTTGTTTGACCTTTTGTAAAAACTGACGATGATTGTGTACATTGAAAAAATGCAAAATATGGACATCAATTTTGCATAAACAAAACACTGTAGAAATAAAACCATACATAATAATATATTATATTTATCAGGCACGTGCACGTGCACTGCAAAATGACCGGAAAGTCAACTAATATAAATGTCTTTTGAGCAAATTAACCAAAGAATGACTAGGATATAATTATTTTAGTGAGAGAAACAAAATAAAATGGGACAAAATTGTCGGATCACTTTCAAAATGGCACTTGCACATTTTCATTATGTGTACAAAACATCTGCAAAGTTTCAAAGTTGTAGTTTAAAAACTGTCGGATTATACAAACTTTTCCCCGCCCGGTTTCCCTCCCGACGGCCAAAAATCATGCAGACAAGGGTCACGTCTCAATAAAAAATAGTAAAAAAGTTTTAAAATACACAATATATTTACTAAATACATGTAATAGAATAAAATTTAATACACAATAAATAACCTTTAGATTTAAACGTATGAACAGTGCATTTCTATCTAAATTTATACAAATAGTATATTGTATATGGGCAGTTTAAAAAAAATGGCTAAAAAATTAAGGAAATATGCCAAAATTAGACCTACTAAAAACCCAATTTTCTTATTAGTTTCTGGTTGTATATACATTCAAGTTTATAAATCTAGTTGGATTAAGCATATTGAACAAAATAAATTTTTTTAAACATTTTTTTGCAAGCAAAGTGTCATAAAATTTTAATGCATACAGAGTAATGTATATGCTTGGTTACTTCAGTTGTGTAACAAAGATATGATATTTTTTGTTTTCAAATAATAAGTTATGTATGATATTTGATTTTTAAGTCATAAGTTCCAAGTGATATAGATTAAATTTGTTAAAAAGCTAGATTTTCTTATTTTTTGTCTTGGTTTTTATCAATATGATGTCTAATAGTTTTTGTAGTGCTAAAGAAAACCAAAAGTTTCCAAAAAAATGACCTAATAATCTTAGTTTAATGAATAAGGAACACCATACACAAACAATTTCATGAATATGTTGCCTAGTGACAGAAATAGAAGCCTAAAGTTAGGATATATTTTGCTTACAAGTGTTGCACTCCTGACAATTGTCTTTTACTTTAAAAAAAACCAATGCTGTTAGCAAAATACATTTATGTTGTCCCAAAATTGTTCATGAGCAATATATGAAGAATCTTTTATATGAAATACAGCATCTTTTTTTTATTTTGTTGAAAAATCTCTTTAAAAAAAATCTTTTTGTTCGTATTCATATTTTTAAGCAATAATCAACTGTTGAGTGAAGATAAAGTACAAAAATTAACTGCAGCTTAAAAATTATGTATTTATTTTGTGCCTTCATCTAATGGAAACTAATTAATGCTTTATTTTCGAGAAATCAATCATTTTGGAATCTGAAAGTACACAAATTTCAATGCTCCCAATATGGTTAGAATGTTGCACTCCTGACATAACTATATAGAGGGTTAGAAAAAGCATCTAAAGTCAGATAATGTTATGAAATGGAATTTTATTTTAATTTATAACTAAAACAAATGATGTACATTCTCTCTAGTGTAATATTTCTACCAAATTCAACTTTACAGCCTACTTAATCTTAGATAATTGAAATCATAACTTATAAAAATGAAACAATCAGACAGGAGAATGAATAATTACTCACCAAAAACATTTTCCAATGACCAGTTACCATATCTGATCATAATTTGATATTACAGTCACATTGAAATAAGATTATAACTGATTTGTTTCATACATAAAACATTTTCATACAGTTCATTATGTTGCACTCCTGACACTGAGTATTCTTAGACAAATATGAGTTACTAAATTAAAAATAAAAGGAGTATTTCTAATTGCTTAATATCATAACCCTTTTTTACAACTTTGTTACCTTCTTTCATCACAAAACAATAATAAATACAAGTGAGAAAAAAATATTTGTTATGATATTTTCTTTTATTCTAAATTTTCTGAAATTCTGATTTGNATATTACAGTCACATTGAAATAAGATTATAACTGATTTGTTTCATACATAAAACATATTTTCACACAGTTCATTATGTTGCACTCCTGACACTGAGTATTCTTAGACAAATATGAGTTACTAAATTAAAAATAAAAGGAGTATTTCTAATTGCTTAATATCATAACCCTTTTTTACAACTTTGTTACCTTCTTTCATCACAATGCAATAATAAATACAAGTGAGAAAAAAATATTTGTTATGATATTTTCTTTTATTCTAAATTTTCTGAAATTCTGATTTGTGGTAAAGGCGGTAGCCAGGCCTAGAAATTGATTTACCATAAATGCACTTCACAGCAAAAAGCAAAAGAAAATAGTCTTTTGTAATAAAACTTAAACTTGTTTTTAATATTAAGCCACTTTACAACATATATATTGGCTACCTATTGAGATTAAATTTGTTGCACTCCTGACCTTAAAACATTTGAAATACATTCTGTAGAAGAAAAAAAATTACAAATGGTTATTTTGTTATGTAATAAACTCTGACTTTTATGCATTCAATGTAAAAAGCAAGACATATAATTATAAAAACTTAATGCATCTTTATTAATCTGAAATGAAGGTGAAATGATTGAAAGTTTAACATTAAAAATTTACTAAGCACTGAATGATGAGTGAAACACTTATGGGTTTCTTTATTAATGTGTCATAACTTATTTGATATTGTTTTTGTAAAGATTACTTTAAACAGAGGCAAAAAAAAATGTCTTAAAGTGAACATGGTGGAAATGTATCAAAATTAGTTGCACTCCTGACATGAATTAAATGCTCCCAGTGGAAACATTAATACAGTATTGGACAAAGTAGTGACTATCAACTATTCTTTGGACTGGGGTTTCTTGAAAAATAAAACAAAATAATATATTTTATTCATTTCTACAGAACTGATAATTTAAGCATCAAATGTTGCACTCCTGACATGTTATATTACCTCAATAAATCTTTCATATAATTAATACTTTACACTTTTGTTGCAATATATGCTATTTATTTTAAAGACAATATACAATAAATATATGTGATGAAGCAATTGTCCATTAGAAAAGAGATATTTAAGCTGTAGATAAGTATTTATTAAAAACCACAAAATATTTTGTTGCACTCCTGACAGAGTAGGCACTTTATTTAATTGAACATTTAAATACATGAACATATCGGAAAACACTTTATCTTATGCTTAAAAGAAAGCTTATACAGTGAAAAGTTATTTTCTATTACTTTTAATAATGCAGTATGCATATTATTTTTTTGTGACTCTTTTGAAAAAAGTGTTATTTTTAAAAGTGTCCCAAAAAAGTGTTGCACTCCTGACTTTTTTGGCATCTTTTTCTGTCATAACTTTCTTGTCATTAAAGATAAATAAAAGATTTTTTGCAGAATTATTCTTGATACAGGGACACATATTTTGAAGTAATTAAAAACAACATTGATAATCATAGGAACCACTTAGGCTGGTAAATATGACATTAGCCTTTTTTTTTTTAAACTGCCCATATTTGAAAATTATTTGTACTCTTTTTCATTCATTTCAGATGAAATAAACCCCTATTCATATGTTCAATCAAGACTCCACTCCAATTTGGAGTCCCCAAGACTCCACTCCACCTTTTAGCACATGCCAAAAATATCTTCACCTGAAAGATACAAAAATAAAATACATTCATCACACTGCACTTTTCAACAAGAAATTTTGGTGAAATTTGAAGGACTGATTTCTCTTGATAAAAAAAATAACAATTTGATTTTTAGTTAAATTTGAAGAAAAACTACCGCTTTTTCAGGTCCAAAAAATATATGTTTTGTTTCCTGTGAAAAAAAGTCTGGCTTGGGGGAAACATGATACCACTTCACCTTAAAAGTTAAATGGCCAGCCCCATAGTGAAAAATTGGGCTATCTCTGGTCTACCCAATTCAAAAACCATGTCATGATACAGCAAGCTAGTATTTTTTTTATGAATGGCCTAATACATATGTTACAAATTAAAGTTCTTTAGTTTAATTACATCAGAGAGTCCACACATTACCTTAATATGATGCAGTATAATAACATTTCAAGTGTATTTTATCTAAGACTTAGCCTACAGTGATAAACTATAGAACAACTTGTATCTGGATAATGTTTGTCCTAAAAGAGAAGTGCTATTAAACTTATCTTGGAGTATGTAAAACACCATGTCTTGTTATAATGAGGTATGTAGATAAACCCAAAATAAACCTATATATTTTTGTAAAACTGTGTCTGGTTAGGGATCAACTTTGGAGTGTGGATTGCTCTTTTCTGGACCAAAAATTTGGTTACCAAATATTATTGAAGAAAAATAAATTATCGGAAACTGCAGTTTTCAACCAGACATTTTGGTAAATTTTTGTGAAAATAACTTATTTTTAATGTCCAAAAGAGAAATAATTTCATTTTGTTTTGTATAAAACATAATTTCTGGCTTAGCGAAAAAATCTTGATATGTAGTTGTATCCAGTTAACTGGTTTAACCCTGCCACATTTTTGTGCCTGTCCCAAGCAAGGACTTTGATTTCCAACATAATATGTTATAGTCTTATTTATGTTCAATGATTTGATGTGAGAGGTGGTTGCTCATTTTGTTGATATCGAAAAAATTGTTGACGATCAGTGTTTAAACTTTCCGTTATAACTTATAATCATTTTCTAAAAGTAAAAAAGAATATTTTTTCACTGACAATGACACCCTGGACAATTCTAAGTATGAGCCTGTGAGTCATTGTGAGCTGTCTACTCTATAATATTATTGTAAGTCACAAAATCATAATACATTGTACCTAACAGTTCCAACTTATAAACCTTTTCATTTTGCAAGTAAAAGTGCCCTTATTAGAGGGGTGGCCTCTCATGAGTGGGACAATTTAGGAATAGTTTACTACCTGAGTGCATCAGAAATCTGGCCTGATAAGAGGGATGGCCTCTCCTGAGGGGATATTTGAGTAGTATTTTACTATCTCAGTGGATCTGAAATCGTCACTATGTATTTTACAGTCGAATGTTGGAGTGGAGTCTTGAGTAAATTTCAAGTACATTCTTTGGTTAGGGGCTATGGTTATAGTGTTTAACACCACATTCAATAATATCTCAGTTTATCGTGGCGGTCAGTTTTATTGGAGGTGGAAACTGGAGTACCGAGAGAAAACTACCGACTTAGGCACTGATTGCACAAGTAGTTGTAAATCCAGCTACCATGCGATCACTATTACAAGGGCCCTCTTGTACAATTTTGGAGTGGTGTTAAAGAAAAGAAGATTTATTGTAACACTTCTTCTTTGTTTCAATACAGGGAGGTAAAATCCATTTATTTGTAGCCATTTTGGTGACACTTTAAATGCAAAAATTATAATTTATGACTTAGCTGACATATCTTTCAACAACTAGTGTACCAAGAACAGATATTTTAATCGCAATTACATTTTAATCACATTTAGTAGGTGCACATTCTGTTCAGATTGAGCTACCTTTAGCATATTATCCTAATCTCTTTATGTTCTTTGTATGCAATGAACTATAGAGGGATTCTGGTGTTTAATGCCACTTAAACAATATTTCAGTTATATTGAGGTGGTCAGTTTTATTAGTGAAGGAAACCAGAGTATATCCGGAGAAAACTACTGACCTGAGGCAACCCGTCACTGGCAAACTCTATGTCATAGTAATGTATCCAGTACACCTGACCGTGAGCAGGATGTTGGAATTTATGGTTATATATTATAAAAATATTGCCACTTTAAAAACTAATGGCAGTTCAACTATGTGTGTACATGTGGTTTGACTTACAACCCTTTAATCAGAAAATAATCAGTAAAGTTCAGATAAAATGTTTGCTTTTCATAGCATCTGATATCAATGTCATACAATTACTGATACTAAATGGAGGAGAGAATATGATTGAGAAATATTTAAGATTGTATGTGTAATGCATAACAATGTCTTGTAAAATAGAAATATAAAATAATGCCTATATGATATGAAATCAGGACAAACTATCTATATCATGATCTCATCTCTATATAGTATATGTTATTTTGTCAACATTTAAAAAGTTGCTAAAGTGGGAAATTCATGTACAAAAATGTATATAGTTTTCTATAATACCACTCCAAGAATGTACTCAAAAATTCACTCCAGACTCCACTCCAACACTTCACGGCAAGATTCTTCCTCTTCCTCCAATGAAGTTCATCCTTCAGTGAGTCCCAACCGATGATGTCATCACCTTTAACAACAGACCAAGCTGAAATACAAATAACAGACAGATAAAAGTGCTATCAATAAATACTGATATACAATGTATATAAAAAACTCTTTATTTTCCTAAAAAAATCAAAGATTGAAACAACCTATCTGACAGTGCTGTACATTGCAAAACTGTAACAGCATTCAAGGTGGTCTTAACATCGCCGCACGACTAAATAACCTAGCGCACACACTCCCCAGATAAGTTATAGTCATTACCGGAGTTCATTTCCAGTACCATACAGATACAGATACAGATACAGTATTATCAAACTTTTTTTTACATTTTACATTCGTAATTAACAGTACATTGTGCCAATAAAATCTGGCCTGCTAACAAGAGGGATGGCCTTTGGTGGGAGTAGCCTTATAAGAAGGGAACTACTGTATAAGGATATATACTTACCTTTTGATAAATCAATTTGAGTAAGGACTTCTTCACATTTAAAAAAAAAAATACTTTCCAGAAAATAATTTTTCAAATGGCATGCTAATTATATGCATAAAACATATTATTTATAGAATACAATCAAACATTACTTGACCCCAAGGCTAAATATCAAAAATGCATTAATTATCTGCAAAGAACCAGTTTTGAAAAAGTGCTCCAACTCACTAGATATATAGCTACTCATGCAGAAAATTTAAGAGGTAGCCAATATTTTACCTGGGGAGTAACTGGATTAAAGAACAGTACCGGTCATAACATTCTTTACAGACTTAGGATATAATGGATTAAAAATCAGATTTAAAAGCTATAAATTTACATATTATGTTATAACAAGGCATTTTGTTTCAACTGTTCCGTAACTATTAATCATATGTCATTTAATTAGTATGTGATTGTGGGTTGTTAAAATAATCTCTGCATATTTTTGTGGTGAAGGTAGTTTGGGTGCAAGTGAATTATGTAATGACAGACAGGACATTTTTGTTCACCAGTACATTTATTTGATATTGTGACTCAGACTTGTATGGAAATATTTCTACCATACTAAGAGTTCAATTCCCTTCTGATACTAAAAGTCTGTTTATTGTGATATTAAGAAAAGGAGATTAATTATTGATATAACATTAAGAAATAAATATACAGGTGTACAATATTATTATTTACCTGTACATGTATATTGGAAGCTAACAGTGTACCAGAAAATTAATATTATTGTGAATTCTTATTTTATGGATTTTAGCTTTGTGAAACTTATCAATTTTTTCAAAGTTTATTTTTGGATTGCTTATTCAGTAGAGTTAATTGTAATTTTTTTTGTCAACAATGAGTGTCACATGTGTTTACCTGGATTTTACCTGTTTGTGTGTTTACAACAATGGAGTATGAGTGGTAGAACAAAAATGTGTGTCAATCCTACACTGTGATTTTTATTTTTATTAGGATTATTTCATTAACCTTTATATTTCATTTTCAAAACAACTAGAATATTATATAATTGTGTTTGGAATTTACCTGTGATTTCAAAAAAAAGATTTGAAAAAATGATAGGAAAATGAGAATCAATAATTGTGTTTGAACCTGAGGATATTTGAATGAAGAAAATTATGAATGGAATGTATGGCATTTTACTACTACTACTACTGGTAATAGTAAATGTACATTGTGAAACTACAGGTAATAATTGTTTAATTAATTAGCAGGTGTGTGTAGTTGAGGGGGGATATTGTCCAGCAAGAGTATATAAGAATAAGTCAGGGTGGTCTATATATATTTCTGGTATAATTTATAATATTCCTTAGTATAACAGGTGCTTTGGAATACCTTTCTGTACAATATGAAACTACAAGTAATAATAGGAATGTTCGCCAATCTCATTAGTGATGTCATATTCACTAATTTGCATGTCATTAAACAAATAATTGGTTGGCAGTAAAACAATAACGTAATTGACAGGAAAGTAACAAATTTTTAAACTTTTATAACTTTTTTATTTCCTAACCAATTTTGGTTCTGTTAATTGTTTTAGAGACTTAAGAAAATTCATATTTGTTCTGTCAGTTTACATTTTTTTATTTTGATATGATAAATTCATAATTCTAATATGAAATAATGCATTTTTACGCTTCAAAACTAAATAAAACAAGATTGAATTTCCAATCTTTTTATTCTGAATATTTTTATCAAACCTTCGATGTGAATTAATTATTGCTATATAATTTTCATTTCTGAAAGAATTATTAAATTATGGTAAATAACAAAATAATAATGACAATTTAAAGTTGAGCCTTCATTGAAAGACAAGCGAAATTTTTGATTTCCTGCCAACCACACAGGTAAATTCTCAAGTCTGTGACATGACAGCGAACATCCCTATTGTTTGTAATTAATTAACAGGTGTAGGAGAAAAGGGGGTGGGGCAATAATTGTAAAAGTAAGGATAAGGACTTTGAAAGTGGTTTTGTTAGTGATGATCATTATTACTCATGGAGAAAATGGTAGATAGCCACCAACTTTAAGCAGGTCAGAAAAAAAAATTGAATCTCTTACAGTCCCCCTGGACAATATTTTATAGAGATTGCGATATGAAATAGTGCCCGGTGCTATGAAATTGTGTCCTAGTATAGAGTTAGGGTTAGGGTTAGGGTTAGACATAATAGTGTCCTATGTTAAAATGTCCCCCGGACAATATTTTATAGAGATTGTGATATGAAATAGTGCCCGGTGCTATGAAATTGTGTCCTAGTATAGGGTTAGGGCTAGACATAATAGTGTCCTATATTAAAGTGTCCCCCCCCCCGGACAATATTTTATAGAGATTGCGATATGAAATTGTCTGCTGGACACTATATTATAACATATGTAAAAGTGTCCGGCAGACACTTTGAACTAGAGGACACAATTAAATGCTACATTAATATTGTACACATGCATGTATAGGTTTTTAACTTTACATGTATATAGAGTACACCAAGGGTGGAGCTGCATCTAATAGTTAACATATTCCCCTCAAGTATGGTAGATTGTAGGTTTGAGTGCTGGTCAGGTCAAACCAAATACAATAAATTTGGTATTTGCTGCGTCTCCACTAAGCATACAACATGAAGACTGGGTCAGGTTTTGAATCAATATGATATGTCACCGAATGGAGCAACATGTCTTCCTACTGTTGTTTCAGTAAGCTAGCACTATGCAATTTAATAAGCATGTTGGTTTAGTACAAAGCAGACTTCATTATCGTCTCATCGGAATCTACAAAGATATACTGATTATGATTTCATGTCGTTTTGTCCCATAGCCATCTGCCCCTAGTTGAGTAGGGCTTACAAGCAGATCTGGCCAGTACCCCCAAATATCTATTGAATATATTTGAACAGTCGTGGTCGTGATCATATGGTAGTTGAATTTACAACTACCTATGCAATCAGTGTCTATCCCCACTAAAGTTGTGAGTTGCAATCCCACTCATGGCAAGGTGTACTCGATTAAACTTTATGTGATAAAGTTTGTCAGTGACTTGCGACAGGTCTGTTGTTTATTCCTGGTACTGTGTGTTTCCTCCACCAATAAAACTGACCACCATATTGTTGAAAGTGGTGTTAAACACCATAACTCTAACAGTAAAATAGAGGGGGGGAGGTATAACAAATCATAGTAAAATTATTTGGGTGGGGGCGATTTTGGTGGGTCTGTTGGGTAACGTCAAATCAACTTTTTTAAATAGTTCGCCTTATTGTAAAATGCACACAGATGTTTTTTGTCACAAGTTTGGAATCAAAATTTGAATACTGTGACCACACCTTCAACAAGAAGTTACATACATGTACAAATATACATGTCACCTAATGTCAAAAATATGATAAATTGTTCCCTTTAATAAATAGTAATGTACATTGCCTTCATGCATAATTATTCATGCAGTCACATGTACATGTAGGTATACTTTTAATTATGTGTACATGTACATTTTGTACATGCATTATTTTGACATGTCTGTGACACCAAAACTTCATAATGTTTTGATTTTTTTATTTAAATAATCCAAAAACACTTTTTATAAACTTATAAACAACAGTCTTCATGATGAGCACCTGCGTCCTCCAACCCAAGACCAGTAATACTGTACATTCTGTACTTTATTCGGACCAGTACATTTTTCACTTTTTATTTAGAACTACATAATGTATATACAAAATGTAAAAATAAATCCAAGAATTTTATTCTGACCATTAAATTCAAATTTTCATTTATAGGACTGAAACAATTTAGGCTTTGAATTTACTTCCTGCGTAAATATCTTGTTATACAGGTTCAAAATGTACAATACTTTGTGCTTTTTATAAAAAGAAATATTTTTGATATGAATCATTTATATGTTAATTGTGTGTTTTAGCCACACACAAAAAGTATACCACAATATAAAACTGAAATATTGTTGAAAGTGATGTTAAACACTATAAGCCGTACACTGTATATAAACCAAAAAGTACATGTATGATTTAGAAGGTTTCTTGTTGATTCTGGTGTTAATCTGCCTCTAACAAATTTGAAGCAAGACTGCTCAACCCAACCACAGTTTTGTGCCTGGTGTCCCTGGTCAGCTTCTTTACAGTTTTACTGTCTTCTCTTTATTTTTGCAAGTTTACGTTATTAAACCATATAGGAATGATTTATCCATTGCATTTCATTTTCCACTTAGAAAGTTGACCTCTGAATTTGGGAGTTCAATTAATTGCAGCCCATTGCAAGGTGTACTCAATATATATCTTAATATGATAAAATTTGTAAATGACTTGATGCAGCAGGTTGCTCTACACTAATGAAACTAACAGCCATAATACATGTAGAATGAGGAGGCCGTCGTGTCGTGATTGTATGGTAGTTGGATTTATACCTACCTGTGTTAAACCAGTGACTATCACCACTAAGGTTGTGAGTTCTAATCCCACTCATGGTGAGGTGTACTTGATACAACATCATGAATGTGATAAAGTTTATCAGTGACTTGTGGCAGGTTTCTGGTTTCCTCCACAAATAAAACTGAATTCCATGATGCATTGTTATAACTGAAATATTGTTGAAAATGGCATTAAACACCGTAACCCTAACCCTAGAATGATGTCAGTTTTGAAGGTCGCGAACGGACGACGTGGGTTTGCACCCGGCTTGGTAAATTACAGAAAAGGGTGCACTCGACTCACAGCCGCAAGTGATAAAGTTTACCAGTTGCTTGCCCATGGTCGGTGGTTCTCTACGGGTATTCCAGCTTCTTCCACCACTAAAACTGGTCGCCATGATATAGCTGAAATATTGCTGAAAGTGGCATTAAAACAGCAAAAATCATTCAATCAACCAGTGGATTATGATACATGTATTTCTCCACTCCAGATAGTTAAATTAAAAAAAATATATATCATAATCCACTGTTAGCAGGAGAATACATGTATGTTTCTTCTTCGTTCAAATAAGTTGTTTATGATTGTCATTTTCAAAAGGAAATGGCAAGAAATCTAATGCAGAAATTTAACCATAGTCATGAAAATATAATTGAAATTTAACCATTCATATGTACATGTAGTCATGAAAATATAATGAAAATTTAACCGGTCATGAAAATATAATGGAAATTTAACCATAGTCATGAAAATATAATAGAAATTTAACCATAGTCATGAAAATATAATGGAAATTTAAAGTTATATTGTCTACGATTTTTTTGAAAATTTTTAACTGTCCATAAATGATTTGTTTAAGCTATCATTAAACAGTTATGCTGCAAAATATACGATTGGTGTTCTTTTTTTGACAAAAAAGACCCAAAACTATCGTTATGGGAATTATTGTCCAGGATAACAAAAAATTCAAAGTGAAAGTACTTTACAGCGCCACCTATAAAAACGGAAGTTTGGAATTCTCAGGGGCTTAGCTTTGAGGTAAGGAAAATACTGTTAAGATTCAAACACTTCATGCTTGTCACGTTCGTTTTAATGTTGTTTGAATCTTAACGTTTCGTAGCGTATTCGCCAATAATTCTGTGTTTAATCTTCATTTTATGAAGGTCAGTACGGAAAGCAACAATAATTTTGGGTATGAAAAAATAAAAATGTGGTAGACAAAATACCTTTAACCAACTGTTTAAACATGCTGGTAATAGGAGAAAAGTATACAATATCGGTACATATATTTATATATGCAAAATCTTGTCTTGTACAAAATGTACCTGTTGTATAACCAGACAGTAGTGTTTTACCTTTTTTTCCCCTGGACTCCTCTTAAATAATAAGAAATCAGTGAAATTTGACAGTTATATTGGACGTAGTACATGTATGTGGTCAACTACTACAAAGATCTCAATATTTTGATTGTAGTAGATCCTAGGAATGATTGTCCAGTGACAGAGGTCATCACAAGTTGTAACTGCAGGTCCTTAAGGCTATTGTTCTATGACAAAATTTATCAAGGTCAATTTTCACCTCAATGCATATGACAATATGCTGAATAAGCTTTTAAATTTTAAATAAGTTTAAAAAAAAACTAGCATGCCTGAACAGGGCTTTCAAAAGTTTTTAAAGTAGGTGCCTACAATGACTTAAAGTAGGCGGCTATTTGTCTGTTTTGCTTATGTAAAAAACTGTCAAAGTAGGAGGCTCAAGACCTTTAATAGCAGGTGGAATATAGCCTGCTTCAACCTACTTTTGAAACCCCTGCCTGAATCATAGAATGGCCTGCACTGGGTTGCACTAACCTCAATAAATCTAAGTCTCAATTAAACCTTAAGTGTAAATTAATTTCATGAATATTTTAAGTAAGTTTAAATGTCAATTAACTTTTAAATGACACTTAAATTTTATTGAGGTTTGTGCAACACAGTCCTGGATTGCAATTTTTATATTGGGTAGGCAGCTTATGCAGCTAGGCAGGCTATTTTTTTTTTCTTCAAAATATGTAGATATGAAAAATAATATAGAGTTAATTAATAATTTCCAGTATTAGAGACAGTCCATTGATACTAACAATGTCCCTCAATGAGATCAAAGGAAAAATGTATAAATTACTGATAATGGTGAATAAAAGGGGGATTTGATTTGATTTGATTTATTGTCTTTAATGCCATTTTCAGCAGTATTTCAGCTATATCATGGCGACCAGTTTTAGTGGTGGGAGAAGCGGGAGTACCCGGAGAGAACCACCGACCATGGGCAAGCAACTGGTAAACTTGATCATTTGCGGCTGCGAGTCGAGTGCACCCTTTTTTGTAATTTACAAAGACCGGTGCGAAACCACACCGTATTGGTGATACACTGTAGGCTTGTATGAGTTGTTAGGTAATCCAACTACCTAACTCATTGAGCCACTCAGGCCCTAATAAAAGGGGGAGGAATGTTGTCTACTAATACTGATTATTATTAAGATTCATTTCTTTTATTCTTTTACAGCTTCACAAGATATTGATGACTGCTGGAGTACGCCTTGTAAAAATGGAGGAACGTGTAACGACCTTGTCAACGCATATAATTGTACCTGTCCCCACATGTTTAATGGAACCAATTGTGAAAACGACAACAGTAAGAATTTATAATGTCATTTATAGTTGTTCAACAATACAACACAGTCAGATACATAGCACAGAAAATCACTGTGATACATGTATATAGAACATCTACCGCTATGAAGGTCAAGACAGACATTGTTGCTAGTATCACCTTGCGAGTCTGATAGGATGAGTCGTGATGTATGTACTGTAGAGGCATTAAAAATAGATGTTATTGTTTTAATCGGTAATGTACTAATATGTTTGATCTCACACTGGCCGAAAATTTTCAGTATCATGGCCAGTCTGTTGATATTGAAATTATCCTTCCGTAATTATATCAGATCAAAGGAGAAATGTTTAAATTGTGGATAAATGTGTATCACTCTTGTTAGTGATACTGATATACCTTTGTTAAATCTATTACTTTATTTTCTTATACATTTTGGGTGATTGGAAGTTCATTACATTCTCTAAATGCAAAAGAAATTTTGAAGATATATTTTTAACGGAACTAAGGATATATCCATGTCACTAAGATGGGTGATACATCTATCACAGTGACGTGTTATGCTATTTCTCCCATTATTACGGCGTTTTAATACCGCTGAACCCATGGTGGAAAAATATGTAATCTTTTAGAGGATTAAAATGTCTCGTGCCTTTCCCGCATTAATTTCAAACGCATTAATTTCAAATTTTGTAATAAAGTACGTGTTAAATAATGGGAGAAACAAATTCTCCTTCAGTTGCCCATGTGGGTTACAATATTTCTCCACTCTCGAGAGTTAAATTAAGAATTTTTGACCACTCACCTGACGGCTTGTGGTTAAAATTCTAAATTTAACTCTCTTTGAGTGGAGAAATATCGTAACCCATGAGCAACTGAAGGAGAATCTATATGTCTCTGACTGTACTGTATTTGGTAGGCAGTTTTGTTGTTA
>MJUT01026008.1:151265-207418 GCA_002080005.1 Gigantidas platifrons
TTTTGACCACTCACCTGACGGCTTGTGGTTAAAATTCTAAATTTAACTCTCTTTGAGTGGAGAAATATCGTAACCCATGAGCAACTGAAGGAGAATCTATATGTCTCTGACTGTACTGTATTTGGTAGGCAGTTTTGTTGTTAAAGGAGACTGGAGTACCCACTAAAGGATATATCAATGTCACTAAGATGGGTGATACATCTATCACAGTGATGTGTTATGTCTCTCACTGTACTGTATTTGGTTGGCAGTTTTGTTGTTAGAGGAGACCGGAGTACCCACTAAAGGATATATCAATGTCACTAAGATGGGTGAGACATCTATCACAGTGATGTGTTATGTCTCTCACTGTACTGTATTTGGTAGGCAGTTTTGTTGTTAGAGGAGACTGGAGTACCCAGCTAGAGAATGTTGAATGAATGATTGTTGTTTTCAGCCATATCATGACGAGAATGGATTACATTTTAATGAAATAATGGTGCATTTATGCCTGTTATTTATACATAAATTGTATGTTGACACATAATTAACTCCTTGTTTACCATCATTTTAATTTTCATTTCTCGTGTGATATGGCTGAAATTTTGTCATGGTTGGTGTTACCGAGGTAAATATATTATTCTTGGATTAATAAATCCTGGTATCCATCGAATTGAAAGTCATTAATTGTTTTATTATATGACACATTTTATATGTTATTTTCACTTTTGAAAAATTAGCTTTTATCACAACGGTTTCTTTGGTTTAGCTTGGTACGTTACATCACACCAGGTGAATAAATGTTATATTCACCTTCTTTCAAAGAACGTTACTAGGGATGTCAGTCAATCAAAAAAGACATTATCTGAAGTCATATATAAAGTGTATTATTTATTTATGCTGTTTAAAGGAGATAAATGGTCATACAATTCCCTCAGCAGAGAAAACACTCTCTAAAGACTGAAAAATATATATGATTGATTGACACTTAATATTTACACTTCTAACCATGCTTTTTTCTCCAAAAGTCTACAATATTATGAATGACCATCATAAACACAAACTATCTTTTTTTTTCTCTGGATTTTTTTTAGACATATACATGTATTACAAATGTATAGGCACAAAATAGATTTTTCTCTCAGGATTTTCTACACCAAAAAAATATGCACATGATATGTACCCTATTAACAGCAATTGTGAAGTTCAGTTCATGAAAGTTACTCCAAAATACCATCATTTTTCGAGGTTCTGGGATTTACAACCAGGGATAGTTGTAATCCAGAAGACACTACTGAAAATGTTTATGAGTTACACCATCAATTGTAAGGATCTAGAATTTGAAAACTTTCGTGGGTCCCAACTGAAAATGTTGAGTCCAGAACTCATCTAGGCGAGTTGCAAGGATCTCTGTTTGCAACCAAGGGCAATAATATCAAAAGAAAATGAATGTACAAAGAAATAAAAAAATACATGTAACAAACAACTCAGATGGTACCATACAGTACAGTCAGAGTCATAGCATCATAGATCACCAGTGATAGACATATCACACTTCTAAGTGATACTGATAGACATATCACACTTCTAAGTGATACTGATATAACTTTTGGTCTGTTTAATCTATTTACTTATTTTGATATGCCATTTTGGGTGATAGTATTAGTAAGCAATACTCTAAATGTAAAAGAAATTTTGAAGACATATTTAATAAATCAATAGATATATCGAAATCACCAAGAAGAAGAGTGATACGTGTATAACAGTCATTTATCACGCTATGTATCTGACTATTGTACTTTTTTTTTTTGCGAAACAGACAATAGTTCATTACTTCTAACCGATTGCTTTATGCTTGAAGAAAAATAAATGATTCAAATATTTTTATAATTTCAGGTATCTATGGTTGTTCAGTATTAGCTTGTCTCAATGGAGGAACCTGTTTGAGCGAAGTTGATGGCAGCCGAAATTATAAATGTTCATGTATTAATGGTAAGCATACATAGTCAAACCTGTGTTTAGAGACCTCTCAGGGGAAAGTAAAAAATTGTCTCTAAACACAGGTGGTCTCTTAATACAGGTAAAATTGTTATGGGATGTACTACAGTGATGTCAAACATGTCTTCAAAGAACACTCAAGGGAAAGTAAAAAAAATTGTCTCTAAGCACAGGTGGTCTCTTAATACAGGTAAAATTTATATGGTACAGTACAGCTCAAGGCATAGTCTGATAAATGCCAGGTATGCCTCCAATACCTGGCATACCTGGCATGAAGTCATAAAACTGGAGTTATCTAATATACAACTCATAAATTAATCATATTAAGATATTTTCTGGTGAAGCCACAGGTAACATTTCCCTGTTCACCTGGCCATGGGCAGGTAGAAAATACATGTACAGGAAATGATTATTAATTATTAGTGTTTGATAACACACTAGCATGTACAATGTAATACAATTGAGAAATTTAATTGAAATATTTCTTTATGAAAAGATATCAGAATAAATAGGGAAATATATGAACAATTTAAATTGTTTGCAGTAGAGAATAATTATTATTATTGTTTTTTTGTCATGAAATTGTAAGAGACATTGAACTGAAAATTTAAAACTGCATAGCATGCATAAAGTTATGATTTTGTAGATGTTCCTTTCATTTGCATCAATTTATGCAGAACAAATATTTGCATTTAAAAAAAGATAAACAAAAAAAAATTAAATATGAGAGGCTCAGAAATTTAAATTATGAATTTACACATATCACAGTTTAAAAAATAAAATAATTTAGTTATATTTTAACTTACATTAAATATAGTTTTGCTGTCAAAATTCAAACCTTACTGGATACATTTGAAAAATCAAAATATATTGATAATTGTCATGGAACATAATTATTCACCCGCCTCGATTTTTTTACTATATATTTCATATAAACCCACATTTTTTTCAAAAAATTATTTTAAAGCTATCTCTGGGCAGATTTTTATGAAATTTATTTCAAGACATGCAGAATTCTTTGAATTTTATTTGTTTATCTGATAGTAATTTTTGTCTTTAAATTGTAAGAAAATAAAGGCAATCTGACGGAAAATCGTGCTAAAATAAACAAAAAATATTTAAATGTTTCTGCTTCTTCTGGTGCAAAAATGATCAAAATCTGTTTGGAAACATGACTTCACAATAACATTTTTTTGAAAAATATGGTTTTATATGAAATATATAGCGTAAAATTGAGGGTGGCAAATAATTATGTTTCATGACTGTATGTTAATTGCATAATTTTCTATGACAAATAGGCTGTGTAATTACAGATTTTCATAGATATAAAGAAATAAAAAAAATACCTGAAATAATTAGCTTTGAAAGAGGTGTTTTTATAAGATATATTTAATGTAAAAAAATCAAAATTTAAATAAATGAGAAATTAAGAAGGAAAGGGATTGGGATAATCTTTTATTTATTGTTTTCTAACGAGATATATTGTTCAATAAACAACTCTTTTCATGTTTATGACACTCACTACAGCATTTACAGGAAAATTAAAAATGAATTTTATATGGATTATAAATTTATGACAAAATATTCTTGCATAAACAAGTTTTTTTTACATGTTAAAAATGGCATTGTTTATGGCAAAATTAAAAATTAAATTAATTTTTATATCATGTTTATTGACAAAAGTTATCAAAATAGTTTCAACATACAAAACAATATAAAAGTGCTATCAAAACAAATTAGATGTTGATTAAAGGGTCACCGATTAAAGATACTTTGCTACTCAAGTCTTTTGATTGATATTAAAAAGAAGTAAGGTAAATAATACAATTAACATTTGTTGACTATTTTCCCAATAATTATTCCAACAAAATTAATAATGCAAAAATATTAAAGTCCACATGAAAGCTTCATGGGGTTTTGAAAATTCATTATATGAAATTTGTTTCAAATGCTTTATTTTTTTAATGTAATTCCCAATATAAGCCCTAACTTTTTTTTTATTTTGTGCATAATTTTCCAATCTTATTCTCAATGAAAACATTCATCTGAAAATATTCTTCATATACATGTAACTTATAAAATACAAAGGTAAGTCACCTGTGAATGATTGTTTTACCTGTACATGTAATTAGTCATTTCCTGTTGTATATTGGAACCACAGGTGATACTGTGGAGATGGGTTAATCACAAAGCAATAAATACCTGGCATTGGATGCCAGGTATGAGGCATGCCAGGTATTTATCAGATGTATGTACTACAATGATTATTGAAAAGGATGGTCTTTTAACACAGGTTTTTGCTGAAACAGGTTATTGTTCAAACAGATTTGACTCTATATCAGACCAAAATAAAGTTTTCTACATGCTTTGTTGACATGAATATCATCTCCTCATGCATCATCACAGAGCAGAAATAATTATGTAATTTGATCCAACTTTACAGGAATGTTCAGTGGATGGTCTTGAAAAATATTCCTCATTTCACTCTGCTTTGACCTCCAATATGGAGGATGATTATTTGTGATTAGCTGAAATATAACAAAGATCTATCCTATTGTAATCAAATCTGTGCCTGTTTTTTTATCAGCCTCTAATGTCATTTCTGTGTTGTCCACCAGATAATCTTGTTTAAGGTATAAAAGAGAAATGGTTGGTGTTTAAGGTTTGACAAGGGAGTGGTTCTTCTGGTTATATTAGCTGACTGTTTAACATTTTATTTTCAAATTTTGATTAAAAAAAAAAAAACAACGAAAATTTTCAAAATTTGATGAAAAAAAAACAAAACCAAAGACATACATGTCAAATTTAACATATGTCATGATGAAGTTTCTAACCCCACCCAATGTGATTCAACACAGTTAAAGACCATTTACCAATATAACAATGTATATTGAAAATGATACGTAGTTATTTACAAAAATTTTATTGTCTTTCAAACATTATATAAAAAGCTCAAAATATGTCATGCAAGTGATTGTTCTATTACATATAAATGTCAGAAAAAGATGTCATTTTCACCTCTTAAATTGTCAATTGTACATAAATTAGCTAAAAAAATACATTTTTGTGTAAAATAGATAGAATATTGGAGACCTAGACCAGTTAAAGACAGATAGTCATCCCCCTTTTATAAGGCAGTCCCATCGAAGGCCAGGTTTCAGATGCACAAAGATAATAAAATGTTATGAATTGTCCCCATCAAGGGAGGCTACCCTTCTTATAAACCCAAGGGATGACCAGTCACCTTATAAGAATGGACTATAAAGTTTGTCAGTGACTTGCAACATGTCGGTGGTTTTCTCAAGCTACTCCGGTTTCCTCCACTAATAAAAATGACCCCCATATGATATAACTGAAATATTGTTGAAAGTGGCAACAAACACCATATCCCTAACTCTTATATGTGTAAGGTGTATGACATTCTCCAAACACAAGGTTTGCCTCTGTCTCCAGTAATTTATTGTTGTGTATTTAATCCAGCAAGTTCAACCAGCAATTTAAATCCCCGTTCAGCCTTCACTCTAACCAACTTGCCTGAAGCCCGGGACGGTAAAACTGGATTCGGACAAGTGAAAATTATGAAAGAATTTGAATAAATAGAAATTTTTTGGAAATTTGGCTTTCGGGCAAGTAGGTGATAGAATTTAAGACAAAGACTGACTGCCCTTTTGTATTGGTTTTATCCAGCAGTGGAGAAACTAGGTCCCCTTTTCTCTACCATGGCATTGTCATTTAATACATTTGTACAGTAAAGTTATCCTAATACAGTTAGTCCTTGCCGTAATTTTATACAATGCATATAAAATACCATTAATAAGAAACTACACTCAGGATGTCTTGTCTACACAGCTTTATATTATTTGTGTCACGTCTACAGCTACATGTTACTGTATAATTATTTCTTCAAACAGAAAGTTCAATTACCGTGAAACAGAATTAATTACAGCGGTACACCAAAATATTTTAGGGTACCAGTCAATTATGGACAATTTAAGGAGGCAAAATCTTGCATATTTTATACCAGTAGGAAATTACACTCAAACTTGTCTTATATGACCTGTCAAGCTGGGAACATTTAAATAGGGTCACATTAGACAGGTGGTCACTAAATACAGGTTGAATTAATATTAAATGTACAGTGAAGGGAAATTAAAATTAAGGTCACATAATACTACAAGTTATTGCTTAATAGAGGTGGTCACTAAAGCAGGTTTGACTATAGTCACTAATTTACAGATTTAATTAATATGAAATGCACTGTGAAGGGGAATTAAAATTAAGGTCACATAATACAAGTTATTGCTTAATAGAGGTGTTCACTAAAGCAGGTTTATTTATATACTGTATGAGATCCTGTTACTTTGTTTCTGAGTCTGGTACATTTACGTTGTGTAATACATTGTAATTCAATTCAATATTTTATTGTCATGCAAATGTTTACATCACATTCCTTACTGCTTTACTTCAATATAAAATGTAATCATACACTGCTTAATTTGCATATTAGTCATTACATCAATGATCAAAACTATAATAATTTTATCTTGTCATAGTGCAAATTGTAAACATGGAATTTATTGACCTAAATTCTTTTATGATTTTCAATGAAATTAAGAAATTCATATATTTTATTTCTACTTTCTCAAAAGAAAATGTTGCCCCCACCCTACCACCTAAATGGTAAGTTGTTATCCACTAACCATTGATTTATACTCTCTACAAGCCATCAATATAATATTAATTTTTTTGTATTTTGAGACCAACCAATATGACTCATGATAAATTCTATATTTATGTAAATTTGTTTTTCCTGTTTTCATTTATACAAGTTTTATCAGGCAGAAAACATTTATATAGGAGACTTTACACACATATCTGTCATAACATAATCCCAATGAAATAAAATTGTCCAGTCGTATCAAGGTAAAATTGTTTAATTTTGGATGTTGGTTTATTTAGTTGATGGTGTTTAATGCCGCTTTCAACACTATTTCAGTTATATCATGACGGTCAGTTTTATTGGTGGAGGAAACAAGAGGATCTAGAGAAAACCACTGACAAATTTTATCACATAATTTTGTACACCTCGCCCTGATTGAGATTCGAACTCACAACATCAGGGATGATAGGCACTGCATGATTGCATAGGTAGTTGTAAATCCAACTACTATATGATCACGACCACGACGGACCCATTTAATTTTGGTCTGTCTCTTCGTAAGAAAAGTTTGAATATACTAAAGAGGTAATCAGAAGCTGTAGATGTAAGGACAGACAATAAAACGGCAAAACGAAAAAGGACAAACCCTGATCTACAAAACACTATGATTGAACTCATGTGCTCCGGAAGGGTAAGCAGTTCCTGCTTCACTGGTATTACCTGGCATGTCACTCTTGTAACATACAAACCCAGTGATAAGTCCTGGAAGTTTATGTCTACAGTTTTACCTTGTCATGTTGAAGTTGGTGGGACCAATTTGTTTTACTTGAAAATTGACTGAATATTTAACTTGTTCAACAACAAAAAAAACATTGGCCATCCTTTAATGTTACTCAACTCATAATTTTAAATATTCAAATAACACATTTTTTTTCATTAGAATAGTACATTGATTAAGAAATAATTCTCCCATGTCATGTTTTATGCTCATTTTAACACGGGGAGGCATTATATTTGTCGAGGGCTCGTCGTGGTCGTGATCATATGGTAGTTGGATTTACAATTACGTGTGCAAACAGTGCCTATCACCACTAAAGTTGTGAGTTCGAATCCTGCTCATGATGAGGTGTACTCGATACAACATTATGTGATAAAGATTGTCAGTAACTTGCGGCAGGTCGATGGTTTTCTCCGGGCACTCCAGTTTCCTCCACCAATAAAACTGATTGCCACGATATAACTGAAATATTGTTGAAAGTGGCATTAAACACCATAAACCGAACCAAACCTATGAACTGTGCATGTATTTTTATATTTTTCAGGATTTAATGGTATTAATTGTGAAACCAGTATTAACGAATGTGCCTCTAGTCCTTGTAAACATGGCAAATGTATCGACAGAGTCAACAATTACACATGTGATTGTACAGAAACAGGTGTGTATAACTCAACACGTACAGGCTATATATAGGATATTTTTTTTGTGCTTTTTTAAAAAGACTGGAACTTACATTTTAGTAAAACGCAGGTTGCATTCTATTCTAATTATAAACTGGGAAGTGTATACACACACACAGCATAAAACTTGCAATAATCACAAGTCAGTTATCACTGGATACTTGTATCCCCAAGATTGAACAAATTTTACATGCATTTTTTTTTTCCAAATGAAAATTGTCTACAGCAATACAATTTCATATACTCCACCAATAGAACTGGCTGCCATGATATAGCTGAAATATTGTTGAAAGTGGCATTAAATACCATAAACTTAAACCTAAGCCTCATTACATGTGTAATTATTATTGTCCTATGCGATCAAGTTAAGTATTAATTTACTCATACCAAACTCTCAATACCCACTTTAAGGTAATGGTATTATTTCTCTGATTCTATAATCAATTACATTTTAATAGAACAACATATTAATACTTTTAAAGTAACATAGAGACTTGCTGTTACCTGAGGGATTGATTAATATGCTGATCTGTATAGCTACTTATGATGTAAGCCAATGGTCAGACATAGACAAATTTAAACCAATTTGTGCTGAATGGAAAACGTCAAAACAACAAATTTTACAGGACTATTGATTTGTTTAGTAGTCTAAGAATCATTGCATTTGTTAATGATAAGATAATAAATAAAATTTGAAAAGGTATTTATCAGATATATTTATTAATGAAATTTACAATTCCTATACAATATAATTATTATTAAAACTAAGGTTCTTCAGTAATCTATAGGTGATCTTATCTGATCTTGGCTATATAGATTCTCCTTTAGTTGCTTGTGGGTTATGAAATTTAACTCTCGAGAGTGGAGAAATATCGTAACCCACATGGGCAACTGAAGGAGAATTTGTTTCTCTCATTATTTAACACAAACTTTATTTCAAAATTTGAAATTAATGCTGGGAAAGGCACGAGACATTTTAATCCTCTAGAGGATTACAGATTTTTCCACCACTGGTTCAGTGGGGTTAAAACGCCCTAATAATGGGAGAAATATAGTTAAGACACTGGTTTTCTTGATCGAAAAGACTTTTAAATTATTTGGCATTCCAATCTTTTGATTATGGGCATACCTAATGCAGGTTATTCCAGAAATGCATCGTGTGCACTAATTTAGATATATACCCTTTTATTGACTGCAATTTAGTGGGTTTGTAAGGTAGGAATAAGGATAGGGCTAGGCTTATTGGTGTTTTATGCCACAAAAATAAAAAATATTTCAGTTTTATCATAGAGGTCGTTAAATTAAATTGGTAGAAGAAAACCAGGATTTTTGTTTACCACCTGTTAAATGTATTATTTTTCTAAAAGATAAAATAATTTTTGCACTCTTATTTTTAAAGGATATACTGGGCCGACTTGCAACGATAATATAAACGAGTGTAATACAGGGACTCCAGTGTGTGGTGCAGGGACGTGTTTTGATCATCAAGGAAACTATTCTTGTCAATGTCCTCATGGATTTGATGGGCGGCAGTGTCAAAATGTAAGTATATTTAGCATTGAAGAATTTGTGTTACTTTTTATGCGACCGCATAAATTTTGCAGCCGTATTATATTATTACAATCTCTACTCGTAGGGAGGGGGCTATATTGCAATCACCTTGTCCGTCCGTTTGTCCATCTGTTCACACTTTCGTTAAAGATGTCTCAGCTGCTACTGGAAGAAATGATTTTATTTTTGATACATGACTTTAGCAAAGTGACTTGTACCGTGTCTCCCCTTTCCAGGCTTACTGCACATCTACTTCCTGTTTACCGCACGACTTAGAATTTTTCATGTTTGCTGTAATGAAAACTTTCGTAACCGATATCTCAGCTTCTACTGGAAGAAATGATTTGATATGTGGCTTTGGGATGGTGACTTGTACCATGTCTCCCCTTTCCAGGTTTACTGCACATCTACTTCCTGTTTACCATGTGACTTAGAATTTTTGAGTGGGGGTATTCTTAGCACGATGTAGCGTGCAACATCTTGTTTGAATTTGAAATCAATAATGATAATTAAGCATACATGTGTTCCAACTGTGCAACCAAATGACCACGAAAAATTAAATACCTGGCAACTATTTTGTAAATCAGGTGATTGATACAGGCTCTTAGGAACCTTGATCTGGTGCTTTGTGATGGTCAAACCTTCATCTGTTCTTATCTAAGCCCATCTCAGCAGTACCTTTCTATTGCATGTTTTATTGTCCCCCGCCCCCACAAAACGGAGCAGGGGATATGGAAATGCCGGGCATCCGTCCGTCCATTCGAGATATGTTGTAAACGCTCTAAGATTTTTATTTGTTGACCAATTGATTTCAAACTTACACACAAGCATTATATTAGGAATCTCTAGCTTACGTTAGAAATTGGGCAAAATTGTGAGAATGGCGACCATTTTTCAGATATCTGCCAAAACAAAGTGCTACAATTTCAACGAAAATTGATATTTAGAAGATTTTAGACCTGAGGAATGTGATAGTGACAAATGCGATTTAAAAATGGCGGCCATTGCAGCCATTATGGTGGCCATTTTGGCAGGTATTTTCAATATGGTCGGCAAAATGCATAAAAAATTTCGAAGTGCTCCAATGCTCCAATTACAAAGAAAATTGATATTTAGGGATTTTTAGAGGAATGTGATCGTGACCAATGCGATTTCCAAATGGCGGTCATTTTGGCGGCCATTTTAAGATGGCCACCAAAATGCGTAAAATTTTGAAGTTCTCCAATTTCAACGGAAATTGATATGTACGGTTTTTCCCACATGAGGAATGTGGTGGTGACAAAAATGATTTGAAAATGGCGAGTTCTGGTACACATGTTCTTGTGTATGTGATGTGGGCAGTTTAAAAAAAAAATGGCTAATGTCATATTTATTAATGTCATATTTACCAGCCTAAGTGGTTCCTATGATTATCAATGTTGTTTTTAATTACTTCAAAATATGTGTCCCTGTATCAAGAATAATTCTGCAAAAAATCTTTTATTTATCTTTAATGACAAGAAAGTTATGACAGAAAAAGATGCCAAAAAAGTCAGGAGTGCAACACTTTTTTGGGACACTTTTAAAAATAACACTTTTTCAAAAGAGTCACAAAAAAATAATATACATACTGCATTATTAAAAGTTATAGAAAATAACTTTTCACTGTATAAGCTTTCTTTTAAGCATAAGATTAAGTGTTTTCCGATATGTTCATGTATTTAAATGTTCAATTAAATAAAGTTCCTACTCTGTCAGGAGTGCAACAAAATATTTTGTGGTTTTGAATAAATACTTATTTACAGCTTAAATATCTCTTTTCTAATGGACAATTGCTTCATCAGATATATTTATTGTATATTGTCTTTAAAATAAATAGCATATATTGCAACAAAAGTGTAAAGTATTAATTATATGAAAGATTTATTGAGGTAATATAAAATGTCAGGAGTGCAACATTTGATGTTTAAATTATCACAGTTCTGTAGAAATGAATAAAATATATTATTTTGTTTTATTTTTCAAGAAACCCCAGTCCAAAGAATAGTTGACAGTCACTACTTTGTCCAATACTGTATTAATGTTTCCACTGGGAGCATTTAATTCATGTCAGGAGTGCAACTAATTTTGATACATTTCCACCATGTTCACTTTAAGACATTTTTTTTTGCCTCTGATTAAAGTAATCTTTACAAAAACAATATCAAATAAGTTATGACACATTAATAAAGAAACCCATAAGTGTTTCACTCATCATTCAGTGCTTGGTAAATGTTTAATGTTAAACTTTCAATCACTTCACCTTCATTTGAATCATGATTCTCATTTCAGATTAATAAAGATGCATTAAGTTTTTATAATTATATGTTTTGCTTTTTACATTGAATATGTAAAGTCAGAGTTTATTACATAACAAAACAACCATTTGTAAAAAAAAATTCTACAGAATGTATTTCAAATGTTTTAAGGTCAGGAGTGCAACAAATTTAATCTCATAAGGTAGCCAATATATATGTTGTAAAGTGGCTTAATATTAAAAACAAGTTTAAGTTTTATTACAAAAGACTATTTTCTTTTGTTTTTTGCAGTGAAGTGCATCTATGGTAATATAAATCAATTTCTAGGCCTGGCTACCGCCTTTACCGCAAATCAGAATTTCAGAAAATTTAGAATAAAAGAAAATATCATAACAAATATTTTTTTCTCGCTTGTATTTATTATTGCTTTGTGATGAAAGAAGGTAACAAAGTTGTAAAAAAGGGTTATGATATTAAGCAATAAGAAATACTCCTTTTATTTGAATTTAGTAACTCATATTTGTCTAAGAATGCTCATTGTCAGGAGTGCAACATAATGAACTGCATGAAAATATGTTTTATGTATGAAACAAATCAGTTATAATCTTATTTCAATGTGACAGTAATATCAAATTATGATCAGATACGGTAACTGGTCATTGGAAAGTGTTTTTGGTGAGTAATTATTCATTCTCCTGTCTGATTTGAATAGTAACTTAGATGTATTCGGCATGCAGACATTCTTAAGAGGACTTATTTATATCAGGTGAGCGATACAGGCTCACCTGAGCCTCTAGTTTGTGTATGGTGTTCCTTATTCATTAAACTAAGATTATTAGGTAATTTTTTTGGAAACTTTTGGTTTTCTTTAGCACTACCAAAACTATTAGACATCATATTGATAAAAAACAAGGCAAAAGATAAGAAAATCTAGCTTTTTAACAAATTTAATCTATATCACTTGGAACTTATGACTTAAAAATGAAATATCATACATAACTTATTATTTGAAAACAAAAAATATCATATCTTTGTTACACAACTGAAGTAACCAAGCATATACATTACTCTGTATGCATTAAAATTTTATGACACTTTAATTTGCTTGCAAAAAAATGTTTAACATTTTTTATTTTTGTTCAATATGCTTAATCCAACTAAATTTATAAACTTGAATGTATATACAACCAGAAACTAATAAGAAAATTGGGTTTTTAGTAGGTCTAATTTTGGCATATTTCCTCAATTTTTTAGCCATTTTTTTTTAAACTGCCCATGTACTAATAAAAATGTAGATACAGTCAAACCTGCTTTAGTGACCACCTCTATTAAACAACATCTTGTATTATATGACCTTAGATTTTATTTCCCTTCACAGTGCATTTCATATCAATTAAACCTGTATTAAGCAACCACCTGTCTTATGTGACCATATTTCACTGTTCCCTTGGAAGGTCACATAAGATACAATGTAGGTTTGACTGTATCTAATTTAGTGCACACAACACTTTTCTGGAATAATCTTCATCAGATACACTCATAGTGAAAAGATTTGAAGGTCAAATAATTTAAAAGTCTTTAAAGAGCAAGTAAACCAAAGGACCATGGGACTTTGACTATTTTATACATCGTGTAACAGAGTAAAATCTTGTGATTGCAACTCCTGAAACCGTTCATCAGAATGTGTTCATGTATGGTAGGATTGTTAGTCATAATATGTAATTGAGCCTGCTATGCTGCCATTTTAATTCAACAAATTTTGTGAAATATGGGACTTTTTTCGACCTACTGTATCATAGTTGGATCTTGTTTAGACATTTAGCAAAAGGTCATATGTGAAAGACCTCAAACAGTTTAATTCTGGTCTGACATTTGCAAGAAGAAGTAATCAACCTTTTGTATCAAATGCCATTGTTTTTCTGTCTTTCTCAAGGGCTGATATATTCAGACTTTTTAATTTTGAAAACACAGTAGAGGGGATACCTTTACTGATATTAATATATCACATGGATAACATACTCACATTACACCTCTTTCTATTGTGGCGGGGGACATATTGCTACGTGTAGCAATCTTGTTGTTTGTTCTTGTCATATACAAGGTATATGAGTAGCTGAAATACTGCTTACAAAACTGAGTGATTTTGTTTTAAATAACTGTAGCTTCTACTTGTAGAATATAGACGATTGCAGTTCTTCCCCTTGTGCGAATGGTGGTACTTGTAGTGATGGTGTCGCCTCCTACACTTGTACATGTGTCACTGGATTTGATGGAGACAACTGTCAGCATAATAAAGATGATTGCTTAGGTGTAAATTGTACAGAACCAAATACAGAGTGTGTAGATGGCATCAACAGTCATCGGTGTGAATGTAAAGCTGGTTTTACTGGTAAGCAACCTTTTAGTGAGTGATTGTTGTTTAAAGCCAAATGAGAAATTTTTCAGTACATCATGGCAAGAACAAATTACATTTCAATGAGACGATGAGTGAGTAAGCGAGTGATGTTTAACGGCAACTCAGCAATTTTTAGCTCGCCTGTGCGAAGTACACAAGAGCTTATGTTGTCACCTGTGCGTTGTCGTCGGCGGCGTCGGCGTCCAATGTTAATGTTTGCGGTTAGGTCCAATGTAGACAAACTACCTGGCCCAGGTTGATGAAACTTCACATGTGAGTTTGTTGTGGACAGTTAAAAACACCGCACACAAATATAGGCCACCGTGACCTACTATTTCTGCCTGAATGACTTCGACATTTTTGCGTCAACGTTTGCGTTTAGGTCCAATGTAGACAAACTACTTGACCCAGGTTGATGAAACTTCACATGTGAGTTTGTCGTGGACAGCTAAAAACACTGCACACAAATAGAGGTCACCGTGACCTATTATTTCTGCCTGAATTACGTCGACATTTTTGCGTTAACGTTTGCGTTTAAGTCCAATGTAGACAAACTACTTGGTCCAGGTTGATGAAACTTCACATGTGAGTTTGTCGTGGACAGTTAAAAACACCGCACACAAATATAGGTCACCGTTACCTACTATTTCTGCCTGAATAACTTCGACATTTTTATTAAGACCTGTTTTACTATTACATTTATATGTCCATTTTGAATACCATTAAATGGTTTTCTTTTGGCTAAACTGAAGTATTGTTCTTAACCAAATTAAACACTAACCACATGGTTATGACATTCATGTGTAACTATAGATTGCACAGGCGAGCTGGATGGTTTGCCTTGCAACCAGCAATTTTTCAGCTGTATAATGGCAAGAACAAGTTAATTTTCAATGAGATGATGATGAGGTCTGCTTTGTACTAGACCAACACGCTTGGATGAATTTTTATAGTGCTAGCTCACTGAAACAACAGTCCGTGGGTAGACATGTCGCTCCACTCGGACACATTATCATGATTCCGAGCCAACCAGTCTTTGCTCTTTCTCCTTAATACTATGAGCTTAGCAGAGAAGCAACAAATACCTATTTTAGAATGTTTGGTTTGACCCGATTTATCGCACTCGAGGCGAGTACACTAACCATTACACCACCGGTGCAGTATGCAGCATTTTAATACTAGACAGGTTTAGATGTGATACTTTAAAAATTCTCAGAACTCTGGCAGGAGGGAGATATGCATTGGTTGAGAGGAATTCTCAGAAATCGGGCAGGAGGGAGATATGCATTGGTTGAGAGGAGGATATCCTTGGATTAAGAGGGATATTTCTATTGACAAGAAGAGAGATTATTGTTGTTAATCCCAGGAGGGAAATTTGCATCGGTTAAGACGATATCTGTGGGTTAAATAGAGGGAAATGTTTGTTGCCAAGAGAGAGGGATATTTTTGTTGCCAAGAGAGAGGGATATTTTTGTTGCCAAGAGAGAGGGATATTTTTGTTTTTTACGAAGGGGTAAAAGGTTAATTGAGGATTAGATAGTAAAAAATGAAATGTAGTTACCAGGTAGATACACAAGCATGTCTAGATATCTCCTTTTATTCGTAAATAATTGTGGATGATATTCATACCCGTCCTCAAGAATTATCCAGTCAGAACGTTAGATTTAGTGTTACATGTTTCACTTCATAATTCAAGATTCATACTCTATTGTAATTTTTTTCTAAACAGGGTGCAGTGGTTGTGATCATATGCTGATTACATTTATATTTACCTAACTATAATTTTACAAGTTTGATTTTTGTCCGTGGTGGAGTGTACTCGATATAACTTTATGTGATAAAGTTTGTCAGTGATTTGCAGCAGATTGATAGTTTTCTCTGGGTGTTCAAGTTTCCACCAATAAATCTGACCATTATAATATATATAGAATAATGGCAGTTTTGAAGGTTGAGACATTCATTATCGCTAGTATCGCTGCAAGTCCGACAGAACGAGCTGTGATACTGTATGTCGTGATCATTAAAACTGGCGTTATTGTTTTCATCCGTGATGGCTGGCAAAATGTGTTTGTCGTCACACTGACCGATAAAACTGAAATATTGTTGAAATCAAGATAAACACCTTAATTCTATTTTAGTCTACAATAAAGTGTTTTTTAGCTCATTTTTCTTTATCACTTAAATTCTGTCATATTTGTCTTTATATCATATTTTAGGATCTATAACAAGCTGTACGGACATAAATGAATGCAGCTCTGACCCTTGTAGAAATGGGGCCACATGTGATAATTTAGAGAATAAATACAACTGTGTCTGTAATCCTGGTTTTACAGGGATTAATTGTGAATATGATATCAATGAATGTTCAACAACTCCTTGTAAAAATGGTGCTTCGTAAGTATACAGTTAAACCTGCTTTAGTGACCACCTCTATTAAGCAATAACTTGTATTTTGTAACCTTAATTTTGATTTCCCTTCACAGTGCATTTCATATCAATTACAGTGAATTTCATGTCAATAAAATCTGTATTTAGTGACCACCTGTCTTATGTGACCCTATTTCAATGTTCCTGTGGAAGGTCACACAAGACAGGTTTGACTATATATATATATAAATTAGTAAGAAAAGATGAAAAACCGAAGGGCCCATAAAAAATGCACAATCCAAAGAAACTGGCAACATATGGTACGGTACTCAAGACGAAGAAAAATTAAAACACAACAAAAACACAACACAATATGTGTTGGACACCGCTATACACAAACAAACACAAATAACGTAAATGAGACACAAACCCTCCTACAAACAACTAGAGGTAAAAACAAACCAAACATCGTTTATATGCGAAAATCATAACAGACATCACAATGAACATGGGAGATAACCCAACTTTACACTTGGACTCAAATTTTACATAGATTAGAAATAAAGAGTTCCATCATTTAAACTTATCCTGCAAAACTGCTCAACAAAATCAAATGGAACCTGGTAGTGATGATCCTTAAGAGGTAGGATTCAGTTTTGTACAAATTAAGTTGATCCTCCATTGGAAAGGGCAAGTAGAAGGCCTAAAGGGGTTAGAATAAGAAAATCTTTTACTATTTTCTATTGAAAAATTTGATGCTATTTGTTGTGCAGCATCACTGGAATAATTATGTAGATTTAGATTTGTGCAAACATAATAAGATTGGTCCAAGAGTTTATGGGGCCTGCACCCTTCGGTCTGATGTTTTGTACAGACTGAAATGGGGGAAAATTCAAGCCTGCACAAATGAAGACTAGGGTATGTGGGGTCTGAACTATAGGGGTTCAAAATTTAATATAGACTCAAATGTTAAAAAATGATATATAGTATTTTCAAGAACAAAAAATGAAAATGTTTGTTAAGCATGAAGTATCATTGTGGTATGGAGATAAAATCTTCTACAAATGAAGGATCCACCTGTATATGAATTCTATGCCCCAAGAGGCCAAATTTTAGCATATAGGCTTTTATATGGGGACTAACTTTTAAGAAATCATGTAAAAGATGAATAAATTTTAACATAGACTGTATTGGGGAAACATTTAAGAAATCATTTAATAATGGAAATGCAATTAATTATATTGTATTCATTATCATTGTGATAAAGAGATTTAATCTTTTACAAATAAAGGCTCCAGGTTGTATGTGGTCGAAGTTTGGATATGTTTGCTTCAAGTTATCTGAGATCAATATTTAACATGTATGCTACAACAGGCAGTTAAATCCTCTTCCAAGTTTCTAGTTATTTTTCAGTTTAGCTTTCAACAGGCTTATAATTTCATATTGTTGAATATATTTGCATGGCTTCTTCATTTCACTAAGAGGAAAGAATTGGGCCGATAAAACTAATTTAACCCTTCCACTTTTTATACCCCCGCTCCCCGGAGGGAGAGGGGGGTATACTGTTTTACCTCTGTCCGTCCTTCCGTCTGTCCCAAGATATTTTTCTTCGCATTTTTCTCAGCAACTATTGATGACAGGAATTTGATATTTGGTCACAAGCTTCATATAGGTATGCCATATTGTGGAAAGCGTTTTTGGACCCGTCACATTCCTACTTCCTGTTTGCCGAAGAGCGAGGGTATCATAAGTGAGCATTAACTCACAGCTCATCTTGTTATTGAAGTGCCTGTACAAAGCCAGGAAAGTGAGTGGCTTAACCCCTCCACTTTCTATTGAAGTGCCTGTACCTAGCCAGGAAAGTAAGCGGTCATGTATATGTGTGTTATGGGGTATTAATTTTGGCAGTGTGTGGTATTTTTTGTTTTTAATTGTATTTATATATATATATTTTACAGGTGTAAAAATTTAGTAAACAGTTACCAATGTACCTGTGCACCTGGCTTTACAGGTTCAGATTGTGATACAGACATCGATGAATGTGTTATGAACAGTCAAAATTGTAGGAATGGCGCTACCTGTGTTAATCTGGTAAATATTGACAAATTATTTCTACAATGATATTTAGGTGTCAAACCACTAATTAACCAATCAGAGCTTAGAACATATACAAAAGTAGTCCCCTTTAAAGAAAAGATGTTCCTTTCGAAGTCAAAGTCAAAGTCAAATTCTTTATTACGCCTCAGACACTAAAGTGTACAAGAGGATGTAAGCATGAAACATATACATATAACTGATGGCAGACAGGTTAATTTACACACTAATATACATACAATAATCAATTAGACATTCAATATACATAACAATGATGATACAGGTAAATTGACAATCAATATTTACATTACATATAATAGTCGAGTGGACCTTTCACGTAGATATCCACGTGTAAATTTACTCACAATATTAACAGTACCAATAATTACAAATCATTACGTGTTTTTAAGAGAAAATACACCAAAAAGTAAGTATTTTAGATTTACAGAAGTCTACTAACTTGTTTTAAAAATATAGACAGTTTTTTGTATAATTGAACATGACAGATTGATAGCATACCCTTCATTTTATTTTCAGTGGGATTTTTTGTATAATATTGTGGTATATATTTATCTCGAAGATTTTTTATATTTGTGTTATTACAAGTAAATAAATAGTGAAATTCGTCCCCCAAACCATTTCTACAGAGATTACAAATTCTATCTTCTCTAGGCACTCTTGACCATCTACCCGTCTCTATTGGGAATTTAAAATTAGAACACCTTAGTTTTGACATCTGTATTCTGTCTCATGTATTGAGTTATAATAAATAAGATTCAAGTTGAAACTCTTTGAATAGTGAATAAAATTGTCCTCTGGAAGTATTATTTATTTGTGAAGACCAATTTTGTATAAATTGATCGTTCAATTTTTGTCTAACTATTGATTTTAATAATAATCTACTTATAGGTATCTGTTCTTTCCAAATAAAACTTAAACCACAATCATCCAATATAGATTTCGTATACGATATCCATTTAAACTTTAATGGACGAGTCTCGTGTATCTTTAACATAAGTTTATACATAATATGTGGCAATTTATTGGAATCAGTGAGTAAACTATTCCAAAACAAAATAACTTTTTGTTTCACAATAATCTCCAGCGGAAATCATCCTAGTTCTCCATACACTAAAAAGTTTGGAGTACTATTACGAACTTTAAGAATACTTTTCCAGAATTGGAGATGCACTCTCTCAATTGAATTTTTATTTTCGAAACCCCAGATTTCCGATGCATATAATAACACTGGTGCTACTAATGAGTCAAAAAGCTTCAACTGTAGATCTACTGGAATACTAATATTCTTAATCTTTTTATATAGGGCATACATCGATTTTTGTGCTTGTTCTAATAGTTTTTTTCTTGCAGTACAGAAGTTTCCATTTTAATTAAAAACAATTCCCAGGTATGAATATGAATCTTGAATATCTATAATTTTGTCATAAATCTTAAAACCATAATTATTTTTAACTTTATTTTTACTAAAAATAACTATCTTGGTTTTACTTGTGTTTATTTTAAGCTTCCAAATGTCACAATATTCTTCAAAACATGCGAATGCTCGCTGTAGTCCCTCTGCAGATTCAGATAGTAGCACGGTGTCATCAGCATAAAGAATAATAAATAACTTTATATATACAAGTAACGATTCTTGACATAAATTTGAAGTGTTCTCTAAACTATCTATATTGTTTTCTGTAAAAAAATCTTCTAAATCATTTAAGAAGAGAGAAAATAAAAATGTGAAAGATTTTCTCCCTGTTTTACTCCCACATCACTACTAAAAAACCCCGAATACTCTTTTCCCTGCTTAATGCATGTCTTGATATTTTTATACATATTATGAATTACTGTAAATATTTTTCCTTTTATGTTTGATTTTGCAACTTTTGCCAAAGTCCCGCTCGCCATACCGTGTCAAATGCACATTTAAAGTCTACAAATGTACAAAATAATTGTTTACCCATAGAGAAATAGATAGAAATCAAGGCATGTAATACAAAAATGTTATCAACAGTAGAAAAGCCTCTACGAAAACCTGCCTGAGACTTCGAAATTAACTCAATGTAATCTGAATAATTATTTAGTCTGTTATTTAATACAGAAGAAACTGTTTTACTTAAACACGAGTTCAATGTAATACCTCTGTACATCTCAGGGTCCATTCTGGATCCTTTGTTTTTAAAAATGGTTACCATAATACCTGTATTCCAATTTTCTGGTATAATTCCAGAATCCAATATAATAGTAAAAAGTTTGTTAATAGGCATTAAAGTATCTAATGTGTTTTTAATATATTCATTTAATATTTCATCACTACCTGATGACTTGCCATTTTTCAAATTGCTAACAGCATCTTTTATTTCTTGTTCCGTTATAGGGCTATTTAAAAAGACTTCAACGTCATCTGACACATCATGGGAATCAAGATCAGGTTCTAATTCGTTTTCTCATGTTATTTTCATTTAGCCCTTTGAAATGGTCGTATAACGTTTTCAGTGATATATCATCGGTATTATTTTTCTGTTTTCCATTAATACGGTTTATCGTTTTCTAAAGTTCTTTCGGATTTTTTTTCGACAAATGACGTAAGTCATTTGCTGCTATATATTGGTAATCAGCGAATGTCTTATTTAATACGGTTTTGTATTCTTTGCTAGCTAATCTCATTTGTTTTCTGTTTTCGGCGTTTTTAAAAAAACTATATCTCTTACGCGTCTTGTGAAATTTTTTTCTGCTTAAAGCACATTTTCGATTGAACCACGGTTTCAATTTTTCCTGTTTATAATATTTCTTACGGTTTTCGATATTGCCAAATATTTCTTTAGCCCCGTTGGTGAAATTATCCGTAATTTTTTTTACCGCGTTATCAATATCTGTTTGTCTAATATTAGCACGTGAAGATAAATCATCTAAATCGGCCAATACATTTAAAAGTACACCGTCATAATCACTGTGAATATAGCTTACATACTATAATTTCGTTTCACAATTCCATTTAACAAATAATCGATCATGCGTGTCGTCATTTATAAGTTCATCGGAGTTTACTTCAGCCTCACGGGACTGCAAGGTAAATTGTAGTAAAGAGTGACAATCAGAATATAATGGAATAAAGTCCTCTATTTTGAACTGGTTAATTAAGGGAAATAACTGTGATGATAATAATAAATAATCAACAACGCTTTTATCTTTACAGGTTTTTTCACCAATACCGTTATCGTCACCTACTCTAGAATTAGTAATATATATATTTATTTTTTTGCATAAGTTCAAGAGTTTGTGACCATAATTGTTTGGTTTACATACACATTTTGTAACTCTTTGTAATGGGATATTATATTGAACTAGGTTTTGATAATCATACATGTATTCAAGTATATCAGAATCACTATCTAAGTCAAACATATTTACAATTGAATCATCAGGAACAATATAATCACTGAGTGTACCAGTTTTAGAATTAAAATCTCCTATTAATGCAACATTACTTTTATTTGTTTTTACTAATGATAATAATTCATTTTCAACCTCATCATAAGCTTCGGCAGAAGAATACTTTGTATTTTCAGGTGGTATATATACACAACCAAATAAAGTGTCGACATCTAATACTAAAATTGTTTTTGATATTTTTACCCATTGAACAAACTGACTTTCAGTTATATGAAATTTCAAGTAATTTTCTAGACATGATTTATACAGAATCGCAATTCCACCTGATGCTTTTTTAAATTTTTTACGTTTTTTTACAAAAATTTTATAATTCAATGGAAGTTCTAATTGGTCTAACTCAGTGAGTTTTGTTTCTGTAAATACACAAATGTCATTTTGTTGTATAATATTTATAAAATCTGGACATAATAATCTACTTTTAAGTCCACAAACAATTAGGTAACAAAACTTTAAATCATGAAAAATATCTTTATTGTTTTTATTAATTGTCTTATTGATCAGCTGATTTGTAGTTTTACCTCTTGTAGCGTACCCCTATTGTACATGTGCCACATGATGCTGATTTACAGGAAGGGTGTGTGTAGGAGGGGGGAAGTATCTTCTGCCGTCTATATATAGCTTATCGTCTCTGAGCGTAGCTGTATGGTTCTTGCTTCGCGCGTCCAGCATGATCGGTATCAATTGTTTTCGTCTTCTATAACTTCCATGGGGTATTGTTCATGGACCACAAATTGATTATTATACTCCCCGCAAACAAAGTTTGGGGGGGGGGGGGGTATATAGGTTTCACCCTGTCTGTCTGTCTGTCCGTCTGTCTGTCCGTCTGTCTGTCCTCCTACAGTTTTTCTGCTAGGAAGTTTTTATTTTGCAGATCATTTGTACATATATCAAAGATGTGCATGTGGTAAGGATTTTGATTTTTGTGCATTTTTACCAAAAATATAGATTGTTGAACTTAGTCATTTTTGGTGAATTTGGCAAAAAGGGTACATGGTTTGTCCGTGCAACTCCTCCTACAATTTTTATGCTAGGACTTTTTTATTTTGCAGAACATTTGTACATATATCAAAGATGTGCAAGTGTTAAGGATTTTGATTTTTGTGCATTTTTACTAAAAATATAGATTGTTGAACTTAGTCATTTTTGGTGAATATGGCAAAAAGGGTACATGGTTTGTCTGTGCAACCCCTCCTACAGTTTGTAAGTTAGGAAGTTTTTACATTGCAGAACATTTGTACTCATATCAAAGATGTGCATGTTGTAAGGATTTTGATTTTCATGAATTTTACCAAAAAATATAGATTGTTGAACTTAGTTATTTTTTTCTATTTGTGAATTTGGCTGAAAGGGTACATGGTTTGTCCGTGCAACTCCTCTTACAGTTTTTATGCTACGACGTTTTTATTTTTGTTGAATGTGATTAAACATTATAATTTGACAAATAATATATTTTCTGTGTAGACTTAGTTTTCAATAATCTTGGACACAGTTAGAGTGAAGCGGGGGGTATTAGTCCCGCTATGAGGACAGTTCTAGTTTTCTTTAAGTTTTTTTCTTGCCTGTTCCAAGACATTGTTTCTATCCTTTCTTCTTTCAAATTTGGCTATTATGTTTCTAGGTTTCTTATCTGGTCTTGTTTTAAGTCTGTGAACAACATGAAACTTTATGTCATCTTTAATTTCCAGCACTTCACTAATAAAACGTTTAACTTTTTCCTCTGTGTTATCGGGTTCTCTGTAATTATCCACGTCCGGTATACCCTTAATTATTAGATTTTATCTCATTGATCGTGTTTGAGATTCAATGCCTTTTTCTCTTAATTTCCAGTTTTCATCTTTGAGCCATCTATTTTCTTTTTCAATACCTTCAACACGACTATACAGTTCAGAGTTTTGCTTAAGGCATGTATCAGTTCTACCACCCTGCTGCTGGAGTTGATGTTTAATTTCAGAAATATCTTTATCAACTGTTTCACAATGTTTTTCTATTTTACTAAGTCTTTGGTTCAATTCATCCAAGATGTCGAGTTTTGCCAGTTTTTGATTCACACCGATCATAAAGCTATTAAGTCTTTCATCAATTCTGTCGAGTATATTATTCTGTGGTGAGGGTGGAGGCAGTGTAAACGGAGTTGGATGAGGACATTGCGGTTGGTATGGAGTAGTAGGGTAATTATAGCCGTATAGAGTTTGGTTAGCTTCTGCGAAGGCACTACTCACTGTGTTGTCGTGTATATTATTAACGGTGGCCATGTCCTTATCTTGTTTACAAATTTTGTGTGTATTGCCTGCGGGTGAAGGTGTAGATCGCTCACTGTTTTTTTCTTTTTTTCTTTTTTGCCATTCAGGAATTCAATGCTTTTAATCCATTATCACCATGTATATAAACTAAGTTACATCTTTGCAAGTTTTTGTACTTAAAATTGGTTCCGATAAACATGTAACATTCATTTTATCACTACAGACTTTTTCACCTTTATGTCCTGTCTGCCATCTTTCTCTGTCATAAGATATGTTGTATTTTGAAAAATATTAAATACAATGGCATAACTAAAATTGATAATTGAAGGTGAATATATAAGGATTATTTAGAGCCCATATTTGGTTACATTTACTTGTATTTTAATCCTTGATGGAGGTCTTGATGCATGACCTATAAATACTGAAATTCTGGGAATAATGTTGCTATTTTAAGAGTAGGGGATGTCACAGAGCATGGTATTTCACTGCAAGACATCCCATGATATTTTGACAGAACGTAGAGGAATCATGTACATTTCAGATAATATTTGGTGTTGGAAAGGTTAAACTTCAGTCAAAATGGTCAGGTAGACTCGAAAAAACCCCCACAAATTTAGTAGAAAACCTTTAAGAAAGTAGTTAATAGTTTTACACCTTAACAAGACCTGTTTACACATTCCTATTTTGATTCTAAAACTAGAAGTGTGTTTTGTTTATAAGAATTGTTTCGACTTCGAGGGGGAAAACCGCAAGTGATAAAGTTTACTAGTTGCTTGCCCATGGTTGGTGGTTCTCTCCGGGTACTCCAGCTTCTTCCACCACTAAAACTGGTCGCCATGATATAGCTGAAATATTGCTGAAAGTGGCATTAAACAAAATAAAACAAATCAAATCAAATCGAGGGGGAAAATGTTCTAGTAAGAGTAATGGAAAGGAAAAAAAAAATAGAACAAAAGTTGTTCAGAAATTAAACTATTGTACAGATTATGACATATTATGCAGGGCTTTCAATATTTTTGAAGTTTATCAGTACTTCACTATTTACAGGCGGTACTTTATATTAAAATTTGAGCAATTTTCATGAATGTCTTATACAACTCTCTTTAAAATCAGGAGGTACCAAAGACCATTTTAGGCAGGTAAAAGTACCTGGTACCACCTCTTGTTGAAAGTCCTGAGTATATGTCTATGGAAAAAAACAATAATGAATATCTTATACAACACTCTTTAAAATCAGGAGGTAACAAAGACCATTTTAGGTGGGTAAAAGTACCTGGTACCACCTCTTGTTGAAAGGCCTGAAATTATGGGAAGTAATATATTTTATTTTCATTGAACTTTACATGAAATGGAACCTTTTGTTCACTTTAAAGGGAAATAACTCCTATCAATGTGTAAAACTGTATGATTTTAATATCTGTCCCATGTGTCAGTTGAATCAATTACAATTGTTTCAGAGTGGTATTGTTACTGATCTAGAAGTTGTTATAGTAATTGTCTTTACTCCAACCCATTTGCCCGAAGCCTGATTGGTTCAAACCAAAAACTATAACATTGGTATTTGTTGCTTCTCCACTAAGCACGCAGCATTAAGGAGAAAGAGCAAAGACTGGTTGACTTGGAATCAGGATAATTTGTCTGAGTGGAGCCACATGTCTACCCGCGGACTGTTGTTTCAGTGAGCTAGCACTATTAAAATCCAACTCAGCGTGTTGGTCTAGTACAAAGTGGACCTCATCATCATCATCATCTCATTGAAAATTTACTTGTTCTCACCATGATATAACTGATTTGGCATTAAGCAACAATCACTCACTCACTCTTTAGGCAGTGTTTATTTTCTTTGTAATAATTGTTGTTTCAGGTAAACGACTACAGCTGTAACTGTTCGTCTGGTTGGACAGGACGCCACTGTGAACTGGATATTGACGACTGTTCGCCCAACCCTTGCCAAAATGGAGGAGCTTGCCATAATTATATAACTTACTATAACTGTACATGTATGCCTGGTTATGAAGGTGTGTATTTGGGTTAGGATAGGGTTAAGGTGATATTTCAGTGGTGGTGGGCAATTTTATTGGTTGAGGAAGACAGAGTATGCGGAGAAAACCACGACCTGCTTCAAGTCACTGACAAACTTTATCACATAATTTTGTATTGAGTACACCATGCCATGAGCAGTACTCTAACTCACAACCTTAGTGGTGAAAGGCATTCATTGCACAGGTAGTTGTAATCCAACTACCATGCGATCAGGATTATGACATCCTCTGAAGGTGTGTATAAAGAATAAAGTACCGGTATTTTGGGTATCATACAGGTCTATATATAGTCAAATCTGCACATGTGGTCACCATTTTTCAGCAATCACCTGTATTAAAAGGTCACCTTTGTCTTGTCCTGCTATAGAAAATTTCATCTGAATTGAACCTCATTTAAATGTTTACCTGCCTTAAAGACGCAACTTTTTAAGTATGAAAATTTAGAAATCTAATTTTATGTGTTTGATGTTGTGTTTATATATTCACGTAAAAGTCCTCATTCATGTCATTGTGCTTATGGTTACCATTATCAGCTGTTGTTTATCAGTAACTCCCAGCCATCTTTATTATAAATAATGACATTTTAATGTGCATGTCTCCCGATCAGGCTGATCGGATGTTACATCTTTAAAAGACCACTTTTTCTTGGCCTCCGAAGTGACCTCTAAATACAAGTTTGACTCTATGACCACGTCTGTGGTGTAATGCTTAGCATGCTTGATTCAAATGCATTGGATTGTGGCGTCAATTCTTGGTCTGTTCGAAGACTGTAAAATTGGTATTTGTAGCTTCTCCGCTAAGCATGCAGCAATGACGATTAAGAACAAAGACTTGTTGGCGCAGAGTGTGGATACCCAGTACAAGTGTATGTGATTAAATTTGTCAGCAGGTCGGCAGTTACTCTCAAGTATTCCAGTTTCTTCTATCAAACAAGCCAACTGTTTAAATATAACGGTTGCTGTTGAAAATGGCAGGAAGCACCCATCTCACATTACCTTGATGGTTTTTGATATTTTCCTTTTTTGTATTTTTCTTGTTTGTTAATGGATATGAATTATATATTAATAAGATGGATTTAAAAAGAATGTTGTTAAAATCTCTAATATTACAAATTTCATTGCTTATTTTGTTGACAGTCTATGGTGTATGTCAAATTCGTCTTCCAAATATTTTTTTTGAAGACTGAATAAATCATTTTGAATTTGTTAAAGAACTGTGAGTCAAATGAAATATTTAGAAATGTTATATTGTCTCTTCATTTTTAGGCAAAAATTGTGACATAGACATTGATGACTGCAGTCCAAATCCTTGTCAGCACGGCTCTAGTTGTATCGATCTGGTCAACGGGTATAACTGTAGCTGCTCAGATGGGTGGATGGGTAAGAACTGCACAGAGGTTTATGATGCATGTTCGTTTGCTCCATGCAAAAACAGTGCTACGTGCAATACAACAATGCCGCTGAAAGACTATAGCTGTGCATGCGTATCTGGGTTTAGTGGACATGACTGTGGCATCAATATAGATGATTGTAAACCAGATTACTGTGTAGATCCGTTTGTCTGCCATGACCTTGTCGATAATTATACCTGTGCATGTCCGACAGGTTTGTGAATGTTTACACACATATAGAGCTCACATGGCTTAGATGCACATATTTGTAGATTTCATTGGTTACAGTGAAACTTGTCTAAACTAACACCTTTGGGTGCAACTGTATAGACAGTTGATCAGATAAGACAGGTGTTCAGGTTATACAGGTTAAATGTACAGTAATACTTGTCTCAGCGACCATAATTTTCATATCCCTTTGTAGTACATTTCATAATATGTTAACTTGTGTTTAATGACCACCTGTCTACTATACGACTATAATTCAATGTTCATTTGGATGGTCACATAAGACAGACTTGACTACCAAAATTTTTAGATATCGAGGAAAAAATTGGTATTTAATTAATACATTGTTTTGATTTATTTAGGGGAATGAATTAGAGTCACTGTATTGGTATAGTGTAAACTAAATCTATGATAAAAATTACTCCAAATCTAATCAAAAGGTTCGAAATATGTAAATTTCTTCTTCCTAAACAAAACAACTCAATATAAAAATGCTGATTCTAAAATTGTTCAGTTTAGACAGGTGGCAGATGATTCTAAAGGTGTTTAGTTTAGACAGGTAATAGATGTTCATATCTGTTTTACATCTTTCATTGCATTCATGTCATATACTCAAACTGTGTGGTGTCAAAAGTCAGAGAGTGCTGATTTTAGTTCAAAGTAGACAAATTCTCCAATTATCTGTGACAAATTCAGCTTAAAGCTACCATGAACAAACCTTTTTATTTTTAATTTGAGCTATCCAATAGAATGAATTATGTGAGTTCTAGATAACCAAGTAAAATATGATCAGTTCATTGTAATTGTTAGCTACATCTGTGATGATGACTCAAATAATCGGCTAATAACAAAAACATTAAAGTCAATCATGTTAAAATTAGATAGATATATATATATATATGTTAGATCCGGTTTTTTTTTGTCAGTTAATATCTGATGACATTTAATGATATCTAGTCACATCAGAGACCAATTGGAGAAGAGCTTTAAAAAATCATAAGGTTTATTCTATATTTGTAAATTCGTTAGTATGGATTTCTACCTCAATCATTTTTTTAAATAAAAAGACGTATTCACCGCCCCAGATTTAATATTCACCATGGTAAATGTCACGTGTTACTATTTTTGGAACATCTGAAATTTTTTTTAGGAATGTTATATTTTAATCAACCATTGAAAAAAAGTAGTTCATTTGCGTATCCATCAATACAAAAACAAAATGTGGTCTGTAGATGCAGACGTATCGCCGGTGCCGAAAACCAATATTTACCACTTTGTCGGACGGAACATTAAAAAATATATGAAATGATAAAGATTCAGATAATAGCATGGTGATGTAAACAATAATGTAGCACTACACCAGGACAGTGGACATGTAACTTTTTTTTATTTCAGAATACCACTATTTCTTCAAAATATAGAATAAAACAATTACTGTCTTTTGATTCTGTAAATGTGTGGATTAATTGACTTTTGAAAAAAAATTATATTCACTTCGCCCTTTCGAGCTCAGTGAATATCATTTTTTTCAAAAGTCAATAAATCCACACATTTACCTCATCAAAAGACAGTAATTGTATAATGTTATACAGTATAGCACTTATGATAAGTGTAGATAGCTTCCGAATGTGCATGAAGGGTTACCTGAATGCACTTATGAAAAGTGTAGATAGCTTCCAAATGTGCATGAACGATTACCTGATATGAACCAATGTTAATAGACAGATGTGGTTCAACATTCAAGAAAAATAGTACAGATCCAATGAAGGTGTAATATTAATAAAATTAATATTCAGTACAGTTTGAGATGTGAAAACGTCAGATACCATGAAACCTGTTTAAACTGAACCCTGAATAAAAGGGAATTCTGTATAAACTGTAGAACTTTATATACAGTCCTTATGTAGAATATCTTTATTAATTTAACCTGTATAAACAGAACACCTGTCTATTCTAAACACAAAACTGGTCCCAAGGAGGTTCGGTTTAGACAGGTTTTAGTGTATATTAATATTTAATCAGGAGCTTACAGAGGGTCTAGATGCTATGCTAGTTGATGTCCAATACAGAGAGGTTGTTGTGTTTGTCCTTGGTTTGTTAAAATCATCTATTTCCTTCGTCTTTGTCATACGTTAGCATGTGATAACAATTAAGTGATCTAGCAGCTATTGTTAGGGTAGTAGACAATATTTGTTTAAGTTCTGTGATTTCTGTCATATTTGTTATCCTGTAAAATCGTGATTCTATAATTTTACATTTTTATGCATTTTATAGGAGTTATTACCCTTTAATGCATGCAAAAATTTGTCCTTTTCATGCAAAATTCAATGAATTGTGTTTCTGTTTTTTTCATAATCTGTACATAAGTTTCATTTTGTAACAGCTTGTGAATTTTATTTTTACTCTCAAGTCTTAATTAATAAAACTTTCCTTTAATTTTTATCCCCCCGCGATAGCGGTGAGGGGATATAGTAATAGCGGCCGTCTGTCCGTCTGTCTGTCTGTCTGTCTGTCTGTCCATCCGTCACACTTTCTTGTTTACGCGATAACTTGAGTAAACATGGATAGATTTGAATAATTTTTTGCATGTGGCTTGTAATTATCATTATCTTGGATGGGTTCTAACATGGAAATATTTGAAGCAAGGGTTTTGGGGGAAATCTTGGTTTTTGGTTGAAAAATCACCAATTTTGAAAATTGTGTCTTGTTTACACAATAACTTTAGTAAACATGGATAGATTTTAATACTTTTTTGCATGTGGCTTGTAATTATCATTATCTTGAATGGGTTCTAATATGGAAATATTTGAAGCAAGAGTTTTGGAGGAAAATTTTAGTTTTTGGTTGAAAACTCACCAATTTTGAGAATTGTCTTGTTTACGCAATAACTTTAGTAAACATGGATAGATTTGAATAATATTTTGCAAGAAGCTTGTAATTATCATTATCTTGGATTGGTTCTAACATGGAAATATTTGAAGCAAGTGTTTTGGAGGAAAATGTTAGTTTTTGGTTAAAAATCACAAATTTTGAGAATTGTGTCTTGTTTATGTGATAACTTTAGTAAACATGGATAGATTTGAATAATCTTTGCATGTGGCTTCGCCGCTTGTAAGTATGTTATACATTAAGACTGCAAGGCTGCTTTCTATAAATATATAAAACTATATATTATGCAAGTGCGGGGAGGATACGTAGCGCATTCATGCGCTAGGCGATTCTTTTATTTACAATGTTCAAATATCTGCAAATTTTGAGAAAATTATATTAAAATGTTTTGCCCTTTCCATTGCTCTAGCATGGAACGGGTACAATATTGCTCACAGTAAGGGAGATAACTCCTATCAAAAACTTGTAATAACATTTAATGTTAGAATCAAATTATCAATGTGCAGAAGGTGTATTGTCAATGTTACTTTGATCAAAGATTTATATGAGATAAAGTCATCACATTATATCCATTGCTATATCTGGTGGCATCCTCGTTGCCAGTTATGCTTTCTGATTGGCTGAAATTTTACATTTTTTTTCGAAGAAACCATATGTGTAAAGGAATTGTTGTATGAAAGGTCAATATATGACCCTATCAAAAATTTGTGTGTTTTGTTGTCAATCAGAAATCCAAAAAGGCCACCATGGCAGGACTAAAGTTTCATATATAAATTTTGTATAGCTCACCTGACCCGAAGGGTCATGTGAGCTATTGCTACCACTGGGAGTCCGTCGTCCGTCTGTCGTTAGCTTTTTGCATTTTAATCAACTCCTCTAAAACCACTGGGCCAATTTGAACCAAACTTTGGTGAAATGGTCCTTGGGTGGTCCCCTTTCAGAATTGTGTCCGACAATCCCCCCCCCCCCCCCCAACCAAGATGGCTGCCGTTACTAAAAATAGAAAATTCAGCTAAAAATCACTTAAAAATTATTTCCTCTGAAACTGCTGGGCCAATTGGGCCCAAACTATGGTGGAATGGTCTTCAGATGGTCCTCTTTGAGAATTGTGTCCGACGACTCCGGCCGCCAACCAAGATAGCCGCCGTTACTAAAAATAGAAAATTTGGCAAAAAAATCACTTAAAAATTAACTTCTCTGAAACTACTGGGCCAGTTGGGCACAAACTACGGTGGAATGGTCTTTAGGTGGTCATCTTTCAGAATTGTGTCCGATGACCCTGGTCGCCAACCAAGATGGCCACTGTTACTAAAAATAGGAAATTCAGCAAAAAATCACTTAAAAATTATTTCCTCTGAAACTGCTGGGCCAATTGGGCCCAAACTATGGTGGAATGGCCTTTAGGTGATCCCCTTTCAGAATTCTGTCCGACGACCCCGGCCACCAACCAAGATGGCTGCCATTACTAAAAATAGAAAATTCAGCAAAAAATCACTTAAAAATTATCTTCTCTGAAACTGCTGGGCCAATTGGGCCCAAACTATGGTGGAATGATCTTTAGGTGGTCATCTTTCAGAAATGTGTCCGATGACCCCGGCCTCCAACCAAGATGGCCACCATTACTAAAAATAGAAAATTCAGCAAAAAATCACTTAAAAATTATTTCCTCTGAAACTGCTGGGCCAATTGGGCCCAAATTATGGTGGAATGGTCTTTAGGTGATCCCCTTTCAGATTTATGTCCGACGACCCTGGCCACCAACCAAGATGTCTGGCATTACTAAAAATAGAAAATTCGGCAAAAAATCACTTAAAAATTATCTTCTCTGAAACTGCTGGGCCAATTGGGCCCAAACTATGGTGGAATGATCTTTAGGTGGTCATCTTTCAGAATTGTGTCTGATGACCCCGACTGCCAACCAAGATGGCCACCATTACTAAAAATAGAAAATTCAGTAAAAAATCATTTAAAAATTATCTCCTCTGAAACTGCTGGGCCAATTGGACCCAAACTAAGGTGGAATGGTCTTCAGATGGTCCTCTTTGAGAATTGTGTCCGACGACCCAACCCGCCAACCAAGATAGCCGCCGTTACTAAAAATAGAAAATTTGGCAAAAAATCACTTAAAAATTATCTCCTCTGAAACTACTGGGCCAATTGTGGCCTAACTATGGTGGAATGGTCTTTAGGTGGTCATCTTTCAGAATTTTGTCCGACGACCCCGACCGCCAACCAATATGGCCACGGTTACTAAAAATAGAAAATTCAGCAAAAAATCACTTAAAAGTTATCTCCTCTGAAACTGCTGGACCAATTGGGCCCAAACTATGGTGGAATGGTCTTTAGGTGATCCCCTTTCAGAATTCTGTCCGACGACCTGTGTGTCTGTCCAGCCAAGATGTCCGCCATTACTAAAAATAGAAAATTTGGCAAAAAATCACTTAAAAATGATCTCCTCTGAAACCGCTGAGTCAAATGGGCCCAAACTATGGTGAAATGGTCTTTAGATGGTCCCCCTTCAGAATTATATCCGACAACTCCGCCCGCCAAAGAAGATGGAGGCCATTGCTGAAAATAGAAGATTCGCAAAAATTCACTTAAAAAGTATCTCCTCTGAAACTGCTGGGCCAACTTTGAGCCAGGTGAGCGATTACAGGTTCCTAGGAGCCTCTAGTTTATAATTAATTTTCTCTGAAACCATTGATTCATTTGAATACAAACTTGCCATGAATGTTTCTTGGATGGCAATCATGCTCCTCTACAAAATGTTTATTGGATAATCAGAAATCCAAGATGGATGCCACCTCATGAAAATGGTTTAACACAAGACCCTATAGGTAAATTGATAAATAATTTATCTCAGAAACTACAAACTTGACAGAACCCAAGCTATATATGAACAATCAATGTATGGACCCTTACAATGTTCTCATTTAGCCACCACCAGAGGGCATTGTTTTACATAGGTCCCTATGAGAATATGAACAAAATGCTTTTTCTTTGAAACATACAAATTTTGCTAAACATAAACCGTCCATGAATACAGGTGTACCTCTAATTCTTTTTTACACTGTCACTTTCTGAATATTAAATCATCATAAAACTAATAATTTGGTCTTTCTATTTACAGCTTGTCATGTTTAAAATTCATACTTATATGTAAAATTTATCACAAAATGTTATTCTGTAAATACCCCAAAAAAATGGTTCAGCCTTTCGGAGTTTAACACCAATTTCAGTCATGTTTATTGTGGAGATCAGTTTTATTTGCGAAAAAAACTAATGAACTGCACCTAAGATGTAGACAAACTTTATCAAATAAAGTTGTATGATGTAAATCATAAAAATTAATTGGTTTCCAGTACCCAATCTATGTAGAACGTTGATGGCTTAAACAAAAAAAAATGTGTTGGTTTTATTGTTACGGACTTTAAAAATATTTGGTTTGTCTGAGAAATTACTTGTTTGTGAAATCAGGGTTTTATATAGCAAGAAATTACCATTAAAATTGACAAGACATTGAAAAATAAAACATTTTGAGATATCTATGGTATTGGAGTACAGGAAGAAATTAAAATATAAAATACCTGTATCATTTAATAATACAATAAAACCTATCTAAACCGAACCCCTTTAGGACTGAATAATTTGTTCAGTTTAGACAGGTGTTTGGTTTACACAGGTTCAAATTACATAGATATTTAGTAGATGGTATTGTAAAGTCTGTCTGGTTTAGGCGGGTTTTCGGTTTACTCAGGGTTCAGTAGATAGGACTGTAAAGTCTGTCTGGTTTAGACAGGTTTTGGGTTTACTCAGGGTTCATTATAGACAGGTTTCACTGTAGTAATATTCTTGTTTAAGACCATCGAGTATAGTATATATTTTTTTTTTACATACTATTAACAGGCTTTACAGGGATAAACTGTTCAGAAGAAGTCAATGCATGTAATCCTAGTCCATGTTTAAATGGAGGCACGTGTACGGAACAGATCAATGGAAATTATACATGCGAGTGTCAACAGACCTTCGTTAATTTAACCAAATATGGTAATGGAGAAATGTTGGAGTTTTTGACTGGTTATAAAGGAAGAAATTGTGAAATAGATATAGACGAGTGCTCTCTCACACCGTCGATATGTTTAAATGAAGGAACTTGTCATCCTCAAACTGATGGTGATTATGTGTGTCAATGTGGACCCGTTAAAGGTTTTTATTCTGCAGGTTAGTAGAGCTACTGTTGAAATAAGTTATACCATGAAACAAAAACAGAAATTACATTGGTATTTTCTTCATCTCAGAATAAATGGTAATTTGATAATAAAAAGAAAATTGGGGGCCCAGGTGGCTCAATGAGTTAGGTCGTTGGATCTAACAACTCATACAAGCCTATCACCAATACGACGTGGGTTCGCGCCCGGCTTTGTAAATTACAAAAAAGGGTGCACTCGACTCGCAGCCGCAAGTGATAAAGTTTACCAGTTGCTTGCCCATGGTCGATGGTTCTCTCCGGGTACTCCGGCTTCCTCCACCACTAAAACTGATCGCCATGATATAGCTGAAATATTGTTGAAAGTGGCATTAAAACACCAAAAATCAAATCGATCATGAAAAGAAAATTAAATAAGAAATTGTGGATAAAAAGAGAAATAGAAGTGTCAAAATACCAATGCATCTCTGTTAGTGTTGATTGGTTAATGATGTTAATACCACTATCAACAATATTTCAGTTACTGTGAAAGTACTTTTCTTTGTGGGTATAAATTTTCATGGCTTGGTTAAAAATTACAAGTTCGTGGATTCGTTTGTACCCAAAATAAAATTCGTTGATTTTTGTATTTTCAACATAATAAGTTTCACTGGGTATCAAAACTTTGAGAAAGCTTCAATACATTAGACAAATGAGCCGAAGAATTATGTAATCGGAAGTGGAACGTGGATATCAACGTGTTCATTTTCTCAATTTTTTTTTTTTACATTATCAACGTAGAATCGGAACAAAATCGGCCTATGAATTTCATAATGATAGATCAATGCAAAATTTAAAAAAAAATCATCTGAAATTATTTTAAGAGCACATACATTAGCAATTTCCATGAATGTATATTAAATTTGTTTTTATGTCTTACAAATATTTAATCACCACTCGTAGCCGTGGCACAAGATTAATCCTGACCCCATGGAAAATTACAGTTAACTTAAGACTTGATTGAATTGTTTAAAAGAAAGGTGATCAAATATGTTAATTGAAGGGTGTTATAATTTAATAGAAATTTGTTTATACAACATTCAGAATTGTGTCACTGTTAGTGTATGGTTTTTGAAGTAAATTTTATTACCAGAAGTTGTTAAAAATCTTTTCACAAATAAACATTTCTGTCGTTTTCACACATTCATTCAAAATCAAATCATTCACAAACATGCTCATGTGGATTATGACCCATTAAAAGTTATGCTAATACTTATTGTGTTATTAAAATTGTCAACTGTCCCCTATGCAGCTGGTCCAGAAAGTTGAGGTTACTTGAGGACAGCATGGCTATATATCGATGTCAAACTGCTCCCAAGTTTCATTGTTCGTTGGATTCTTAATTTCGTGGATCAGCCTACCCACGAAAACCAGAAAAAATGATATCCCATGAATAAAAGTGATTTCACAGTATATCGTGGCAGTCATTTTATTTCTGGAGGAAACCAGAGTACCCAGAGAAAACCACTGACCTGTCGCAAGTCACTGACAAACTTTATCACATAATGTTGTATCGAGTACACCTCGCCTCAGCGGGGTTCAAACTCACATCAACATAGTGGTTATAGGCACTGATTGCACAAGTAGTTGGAAATCCAACTACCATACGAACATGACCATGACGATCCTAACTATGTTAGTGTCGGAATAAAATAACAATAATTCTCCAAAAATATCAAAAAATTAGACAATATTCGAAATAATTCAAGTGAAGACAAAAAATATTTTTGGAAACAATTTTTGAATTTCAAAATCTTTCAGGTTAAATTTAGGTCGTTGCCATTTATGGTCGATTTCCGCAATTTTCCAGCTATGTATATCGTAACAGCCACACTTATTTGTTAAATTGGAGAGGAATTAACTGACAATTTCAACTCTGGTCATGTTTATGCATCTTGAAACAAGAACACTTAAGATGTGTAGTGGGACACATGTCGGTGGTATTAGACTTGAAGTCTGAACCATTCAGCCACCGAAACTCCTTAGATGTAAAGATTTAAAGCCTCCTTTTCAATACATTTACAAAAACGTGTAAAAATTTATAAAAGAAAATCTTTGACTTTAATATGAAAGAATGATATTTAAGTGTGAACTTCTTATAAAACGTTAACTTTCATCTTTAACTATTATTTGAAAATTTATAATAATCACACTTATTTTGCCATTAAAGTAATGAGATAAACTGATAACATATGTTCCTATTCCATTTTTTCAGGAAAGTACTGTGAGCTAAGAATATCATACTGTGAGTCTGCAGAAAGTGTCAAACAAGACCCACCAGCCTGTAAAAATGCAGGAACTTGTATCTCTGGAGATAATGGTTTCACCTGTATTTGTGCTCCAGGGTTTACGGGTAATTTATCTCCCTTTGTATCAATTTGTTCACTTCCTGTATGTCAAAATGTACTGGTAATTAAAATGCATTTTATTTATGTTAATTTGAATTCTGCTTTCAAATGATGTTGAAGAACTTTAAATTGTTCTTATTTTCATGTTTATTAGAAAAAATTCTTAGGTTTCATGATTTTTGAATTGTCTGATTCCATGCATATGTAAACTGAATAGTCATTTAATCATTTATAATTTGTGTTTGAAATCCAACAAACTTTGACGATTTTACCATGATAGTTATCTCCCTTAGATTGTCAAAATATTCTACAACAAAATAAAAATCAATATTTTAGATCAAACCAATGACTATAAACTTGGTGTTTGCTGCTTCTCCACTAAGCACTCGTCAATAAAGAGTAAGACAGTTTGGTTTAGTATCCAAGTAGAGGGTGGCTCAATGAGTTATTTCGTTGGATCTAACAACTCATACAAGCCTATCACCAATACGGCGTGGGTTCGCACCTGGCTTTGTAAATTACAAAAAAGGGTGCACTCGACTCGCAGCCGCAATTGATAAAGTTTACCAATTGCTTGCCCAGGGTCGATGGTTCTCTCTGGGTACTCCGGCTTCTTCCACCACTGAAACTGGTCGCCATGATATTGCTGAAAGTGGCATTAAACACCAAAATTCAAATTCATTCCAAGTAGAGTGACATGTCTACCCGTGGACTGTTGCTTCAGTGTGCTAACACTATATATATCTGACACATCATGTTAGTGTGGTACAAAGTAGACATCATCATTAGCTAGCTTGTGTAAATTTTACGTGGTCCCGCAATGATATAGCTGAAATATTACTCACTTTGCATTGAGCAAGAATCGCTCACTATATAAATTTATTTAACTTTAGGTGGAAGATGTAAAACGGATATTGATGAATGTTTTTCTGACCCTTGCCAATACAATGGCAGTTGTACAGACCAAGTTAACGGATATATATGTGACTGTATTCCTGGTATAACGGGAGCTAATTGTGAGACAGATATTGATGAATGTCAATCCACGCCTTGCCAATACAATGGGACTTGTACAGACAAACTTAACGGTTATACATGTGATTGTATTCCTGGTATAACGGGAGATGATTGCGAGACGGACATCAATGAATGTGCATCCACGCCGTGTATGCAAGGCGGCCAATGTAATGATAAGATTAATGGGTAAGAATTTTTTTTTTTTTTTTTTTATTTTGGCTTTCCAAACTTTTGACTTTTGAGCATACCCGATGAAGGTTATTCCAGAAATGTGTCATGCGCTCTAAATTTGATATCTGCGTTTTTATTACAGGTGTAATGTTAAAGATTTAACCTCTCTGTCAATCATACATAAAAGTCTCCGTCCTACTACCCAATTCTTGAAACTTGAATATAAAAACTATTATTCCATCACTGATCAGTATTCAAATAAGGAAATCGTTATAATAAACTGGCCATAATATATATATATATATATATATATAAACTTTCTACTACGAACGAATTAAATTTTGACTTTAAGCTATTGTAGGAAACAACTTATCTGAGTTGGAGATTACAAGTTTTGATGGTAACTTAGTTGATATAAAATCTTTCCAGAATTATTTCTGCTGTATGACGGAAGATGTGTTTTATGATAATTTGCCACCATTGAAGCTTTTATAATCATTTTAGATTTATTACCTCATAAAACAACAAGGGGGCAGTCATGGTCGTGATTGTATGGTAGTTGGATTTATAACTACCTATGCAATCAGTACCTATCACCACTAATGTTGTGTGTTCGAATCCCAATCAAGCGAGGTGTCCTCGATACAACATTATGTGATAAAAATGGTTTTTCTCCAGGTACTCCGATTTACTCCACCAATAAAACTAACCGACACGATATAGCTAAAATATTATTGAAAGTGTGGTTAAACACCATAACCCTTACCCTTAAGCAACAAGAACATGTCTTTGACTAAAATAAATATGATTTTTTTTCAAGGTTTAGTCAATGCAATATGCTTGTTTCGAATCATTTCAATTCCGTCAAAACACTTTTTATTTTTGTTTGCCAGACCACGTGAATTTGAAAACGCCAATCAATAAGTGACGTTTTAACGTTACTCAACTTAAAGAATTTTTTTTTTACATTTTCTGTATAAGACATAACTCAATTAAATTATTTTATTTGTATCAAAGACTTCAATGCACAGATTATTAATTCTTTAAAATTAAATTTGTTTTCTTTCTTTATTTACTGCTGTCAGCATCATGAAAGGAAAACGATCTGTCTTGATATATTTCTGTTATCAGACAAACAGTAGGGTACTACTGTATGCCAGTATTTACTCAGCCATTTTCTTGGCGTTTCCATATTACAATTACTTGTAATCTACCACATCTACGACTATGATATGTTGACGTTTTCACAGTAATAGCGTAAACACCGGAAGTAATCTGCCTAACATTTCAGCCATCAAGACACGAAAAAGACGGAACATGATCGGAATTGACATGATTCGAAACAAGCGTATTAATTTAATGGTTTTAAAAGTAAGGAAGAAAATCATATAAGTAGCCCCCTCTTATAAGGCCATCCATGCTGCAATGAACATGTGGCCTTATAAGAGGGGTGGCTCTGTTTGTGAGGTACAATTTAGTAGTATTTACACTGTCTCAGTGCAGTTGAAATCTGGCCTGATAAGAGAGGTGGCCTTTTAAGAAGGGGACTTATGTACTATGGATAGAGACCACAAGTTTTACTTCTTTATTTCGACTCTTTATTTTTAGTCATGAGAAAAATATTCTGATCTTGTAAAACTAATAAAATAAAAAATGAAATAAACTTTTAAATTATTGTAATATTTGGGTATTAACTTAAAAAGTGAATTTGTTTGTAGCCTTGCGATATCAGACAATCCAAATGATACCGTCCACCACAAAAAAGGGTAATAAAATGCATGTGAAAGCAAGGGCATTAACTCTATATTTTTCTTTTTTATTTGATTAACACAATAAAAATTGTATTAAGCACGCTCAAGATTACTTGAGCATTTACACATGGCTATGCAGACAAATGGCCAATGGCATGATAAAATTTCTGGCAATGCAAGGCGAAATTGGCCAACACCACTAATTTAAAATGCTTCTCTAGAATGGCAGCAGGAAAGTGAAAGCAGAATCATGTACTTAACAAAGCAATCTGGTGGCCATGGTATACGTAAAGCAAAGGGAAAGTAGAAAGATGTACTTAACAAAACAAAGTGGTGATATATACATAATGCATACCTGGTGTGACAGAAATGGATGTAACAGTTGTTATAGAACCTTTGATATCTGCAGGTTTTTTTCAGCCTCTTTTCCTGGAAAGCATACACTTTACAAAATAAAAAAAAATTGAAATTAATTTCCTTTTCAAAACTTTATTTTGTATTTCATTTTTATCTCCCTGTGATGAAAGTCGCTGAAGGTGACACATAAAACATTGCTTTTCCTGCGGCGATGACATCAGCATTAATACTGTCAAGTTTTTGTGATTTAATCACTTTCTCCATTACAATACAATAAACGTTAAAGAATACGGAAGGGGTATTCCAAAAAGGACAACCCAGAGAAACTGGCAACATAGATGAAGACAAACAAAACAAAATCACAATGCAACATGTGCCGAACCCCACCACACACCATATTTAGTCCACAGATTGATCACTTAGGGTACATATCAGCTCGGCATGTGTCACCTGACCATGACATCATTTTTTTTAGTCTACTGACTTTGTTAAATTTATGTCAAGTTATAATGATGAAAGGTATTTATTTACATGTCCGTATTTATTTACATATTCGTATTTATCCATATGTATCCTTAATTTATTTAAGATTCATGGTTCTTGGACAACGTTAATTTCAGAGAAAAGTGGTATTAAACACCCAAATACTTATAACTCTTAACAATATTTCTATTTATAGAAACTTTTTTATTTCCTGTTAATTAACACATTTTTTTTTAACAAGATATATAGAGTGATAATGGGTTTTTTCTTTCTTTTTTTGTGAAATAAATTACTGACTCAGGTGAGCCTCTGGTTAACCAGGTTTGTTAATATACAATAAAATTAAGATCAGTTTGTAGTAAAATTTTATATCATTTTGTTTACACACTTTTTGGACAATTAATCTTAGAAAAGAATAGTCCCAAAATCATATGCATTTGCAATTTCAAAGTTTGATTTCAATTGGTGATTTTTTTTTTTGCTGAAAAAAAATATAGACTTGACATTTTATGCTCAATAGTATACACACTGAATTATCTCCCTTGAATATTGTAACCTTGACTGAATTATCTCCCCTGTATTTGGTATTTGTAGTATTGAGTTCACTGTATTTCTTCTGTGTTTTGTAGCTATGAGTGTAACTGTACAGGCACAGGATTTAATGGGACAGAATGCCAGTATAACATTGACTGACTTATCTCCCCTGTATTTGTAGTATTAAGTTCACTGTATTTCTTCTGTGTTTTGTAGTTATGAGTGTAACTGTACAGACACAGGTTTTAATGGGACAGAATGCCAGTATAACATTGACAGACTTATCTCCCCTGTATTTGTAGTATTGAGTTCACTGTATTTCTCTCTGTGTTTTGTAGTTATGAGTGTAATTGTACAGACACAGGTTTTAATGGGACAGAATGCCAGTATAACATTGAATGACTTATCTCCCTGTATTTGTAGTATTAAGTTCACTGTATTTCTCTCTGTGTTTTTTAGCTATGAGTGTAACTGTACAGACACAGGTTTTAATGGGACAGAATGCCAGTATAACATTGAATGACTTATCTCCCCTGTATTTGTAGTATTAAGTTCACTGTATTTCTCTCTGTGTTTTTTAGCTATGAGTGTAACTGTACAGACACAGGTTTTAATGGGACAGAATGCCAGTATAACATTGATGACTGTGCTTTATTACAACAACCATGTAGAAATAATGCTTCATGTACAGATCTTATCAAGGTAAGTTTATTGCAATATATACCACATTGGTGGTGGAATGGTCAGTGTGCTCGCCTCCAGTGCATTAAATCATGAGCATGATCCCAAATCTGGACAAACCAAAGACTTGTTAAATTAGTATTTACGACAGCATTACGGAGTAAGAACAAAAACGGGTTGGCTCATAGTCAGGATGATGTCTCCAAGTGTAGTGACATGCCTACCTGCGGGTTGTTTTTCAGTGTGCTAGCACTATAAAAATCCAATTATGTAACTTTTTTTATACAGAATTTTATGTTCTATATGAAAATGTATTTACAATTACTAGTTTTCTCAAAATAAATCTGCTACAAAGAAGACAGCAAGCATGGAAATGCTTAATGATCTTACTACATAGATACATTACGCTATGTAAATTTCTCAAGAAAAATTCTCAACATTACGCAATGTAAATTTCTCGAGAAAATGTTAGGAAAGACAATACTGATCAGTCAGCTGATGTAAAGGAATTATAAAATCCTGACATCAGAGAAAAAAAAGATATTGAGAAAAAAAAGTTTTGCAATAAGCAAAAATACATAATGAAACTATTAAAGTATTGAGTTATTAACTAATTAACTGTAAATCGTTACAAAGTTGCTGTATCATTACAAAGCAACAGCCATTATTTCCAATGAATTGTCTTCCAGTAACAGTAATATGCGAAGCATGACGGATAGGAACTGACGATGCAAATTTACCAATCTTAAGTAAGCGATCATTTGTCCTACGCAGTTTTTTTTCTTTGTTCCAACCGTGACTATTGAATACAAGTTTGTCTATATCAGCTCTATTTTTGAGTCCTTCTCTTTTTTCTGTAGTTTTGACATTTTTACTTTGATCTCAATGAGTGATATTTTCAGTATCAACAAACTGGGTGTGCTACTGAAAATTATCAGTTAGCGTGATGTCAAACAAATAATGATATTACAGATAATAAACAATAACATTGGCTACTTAAGAAATAATCAATGGCAGCCATTGTGTTATATTCATTTAACCATGGGCTGGGCCTTTATAATCGAATTTAATCCCGAGCGACAGCGAGGGGTTAAATTAACGATTATGAAGGCCCAGCCCATGGTTAAATGAATATAACACAATGGCTGCCATGGATTATTTCGATTCTAATAGGGCAAATACGGTAATTTACTTGCAAAACGCCGCCTATGCACACAGCAATGTATTTGGCTGCTCTGTTACCCTCCCGAACACAAAGATATGATTTCTGTTATTTCTAGATACGATTTCTGTCATTTGAGATTATTAAATGTTGTCATTGATGAACATCAATTCAAAAGAAAGGGAAAATACTACAAATCCCACTTCGACAAGGAGGCGTACACGAAGCCAAAAAACGTCAGGATCTCTATGTTCTAAACTGGAAGTCTTCATATGACGTCATGTTGTTTACGTGCCAAAATTGTCAACAACATTTCGCGGAATTTTAATTTTCTACGGTAAATGTATAACGTACACCATTTCGTGGGAGGGTAAACGGAATAGCCGAATTGACAACATTACTGCGTTTGCGCTAAAAGTGTTGTTGTTGAGTATTATATGAACTGACGATAACACAGCGTCATATTAGAATGAAAATTATCAGTTAGGGTGATGTCAAACAAATAATGATATTACAGATAATAAACAATAACATTGGTTTTGAAAATTTCGACATACATTATCATTAGTATTACAGTTCTTCCTATCAGACTTGCTGAGATACTAATGATAATGTCTTTCTTAACCTCAAAACTGCCATTATTCTATATACAGTCAAACCTGTATTAAGAGGTCACCTTTGGGGCAAAGAAATTGTGGCCTTTTAAGACAGCTGACCTCTTAAAAGAGGTTCATGAGAAACTTTCTACAACAAAATAAGAAATGGGTGACCTTTTAATAGAGGTGACCTCATAAGCAGGTTTAACTGTATATCATACTTGACACATATCATTTTTTTTTTCAAGCATGTATATATTGTAGGATTATCGCTGTAATTGTTTTGATGGTTACAACGGCAAAGATTGTGAAATAGACATCGACGAATGTATCTCTAATCCATGTCAATACAATGGTACATGTACACAAAGATCAATACAAAGTCGTCCAGATTTCTCTTATTTTACAGCTGCTGGCTATGACTGTAGCTGTATCCCGGGAATAACAGGTACATTTACATACTGTTACATCAATACAACTACACAGGGGGGATAATCTAGGAAAAGGGGAGGGGCATTGTGTGAAAATGTCCCTTTAATGTAAAAATACACCACATATTTATTAAAATAAAAGAATGGGCTTATAAAATTATTTTTGGTGCAGTTTGTGCCACAAACCCCTAGTCCTAAGCCCCAGTCTAGTAAACATTGGTTTGGGTTAGTGAAAATTGCATAAAATTTGCTTAATCAAATGGATAAAATTCTTTTAAAGTGATGTTCAGGCTAGTTTATCAAAATGTTTTTGACACAGACTGTTGGTGCATATTTTTTTTTACTCCTGTGTGCACAAATCCTCGACAAAATTTCCCTGTTTTCATTGCAAAATCCTAGAAGCAACGCTGCACATATAGGAACATGGCTCAATCAGGTTATTATCAGAATCCAGTGACAGTTCTGTGCAATTTGAAGAGGGGAGATAATTCAGGTTAATTTAACAAACAAGTCTACATCTGTATAAAAATACCATTTATACTAAATACAGGTACATATTTCTACGAAAAACATACTGGGACTATGAAAGATAAACATTGATCACAAGTCCACAAAAATTGTTGTTTAGCACCACATTTAACAATATTTCAGTTATATTATGGATGTCAATTTTTTGTTGGTGAGTGAGTGATTGTTGTTTAATGCCAAATGATCAATTTTTGTACGACCACAATCATTTTGAGGTCCTAATATGGTATGGCGTTGCCTTCATTGTCCAATGTAGACAGTGGTTTGCATGCAATAATTTATGGTCTTGTAGACAGATCCTTCAGAATATTTAACATAAAGATCCTTGGCACAGAATTAAGGCTGGTATTGATTTTTTTTTATGCCAACTTATTCCCAAACAAGAAGCCCCAATGTACAATAATGAGTGTTTTTGTTTTTTATACGTACAGAGGTTTATCAATTCTTACATAGATTTCTTTATACAAATATTAAAGGGATATTAAAGCTTGTTTTAACATATATTTTTTCAACTCGTGACGAAAGTTGTTTCTTTTCATTTTAATTGTAAAAACAATCCAAAAATACTTTGCACGCCCATATAATCCCTAATATCGTTAAAATATCACTTAAAAGGGTTGAAATGAATTTTTGTCCAGGAAGCAAAAATTCAATTCAAGGCAAAGACCGCAAGATATGACAGAATTATCAACGAATTATGTCACTTTTACAAAGTTTCATTGATAAAAACCGGGTTAATGTTTCATAAATATCATTTATTGAACCAATTGCAAGTTTTCATGAGATACAAAAAATTACCAAAATGAGCTTTAATATCCTTTTAATTAATAATTTTTATTCATTTATTTTTACTAGGTGTTAACTGTGAAATAGATATAGACGAGTGTATAGACAACACCTGCCAGTTTGGTTCTACCTGTGACGATCAAATAAATTATTACACCTGTATATGTGCACCTGGTTACCATGGTGACAAATGTGAAATTGAAATTAATGAATGCGATGAATATCTTCCATGCGAAAATGGAGCATCTTGCCAAGATAGAATAGCTGATTATGACTGTATGTGTCCAGAGTTCTACAAGACAAAACAATATGGAGGGAAAAACTGCACTGTGGAATTAACTCTCTGCGTGAACAATACATGTATGAATGGAGCAACATGTAGGCCATATTTGATAAGTGAAATGCCAGTCGTACAACAGGATTACGAATGTGTCTGTCAACATGGTTTTACTGGAGACAATTGTGAAATACCAACAACTATGTCTTTCGATAATATCTCGTTCATAAAGCACAATCTAGCAAAACTGACAAACAATACAATTTCTATCAGATTTAGAACCACTTTATCAAGTGGGATTTTATTTGCCTGGGACGGAAAGTTCGTAACGTCAACCTTATTTTGTACAATAGAACTTTGGAACGGAATGCTGTATATAACTTATCCTTTTGGAGCTGGTAACGATGCTGTATCAAAAGAATATCACTTCCCTTACTTATTAAATGATTCTTATTGGCATGAAGTCAAACTGGTTCAAACGTCCATGTTAACTTTCGAGTTGAAGAGCTCAAAATGTTCTGCAAATTGTTCATTGGTTGTAAGTTATACCGATGGTGCTCCCAAAAACACAACTTGGTTCGGCAAGCCTCAAAATGAATTTAAAACTTCTAAAACAGTTTCGAAATCCAACTGGATAGGATGTATGGAAGACATACAAATTAATTCAGCCGTTTTGACGATGAATTTACTAAACTCACAAAAAACTAATTCTGTCAATGTTGAAAGCGGATGTCTTAGGCAAGAACAGTGTTTTCATAATACCTGTAATAGACAAGGCACTTGCTTAGATTTATGGAATAAATATAAATGTGTTTGTGATCGGAAATTTCATGGAACAAATTGTGATAAAGGTAATTATAATATTATTATATACGGTATAAGTGATGCCTATTATGTTTTTTAGCTCGCCTGTACGAAGTACAGAAGAACTTATGTTGTCGGTGGCGGTGGCGGCGTCCAATGTTAACGCTTGCGTTTAGGTCCAATGTAGACAAACTACTTGGTCCAGGTTGATGAAACTTCACATGTGAGTTTGTCGTGGACAGATACAAATTTCGCACACAAATATAAGTCACTGTGGCCTACTATTTCTGCCTGAATGACTTCGACATTTTTGCGTTAACGTTTGCGTTTAGGTCCAATGTAGACAAACTACTTGGTCCAGGTTGATGAAACTTCACATGTGAGCTTGTCGTGGACAGTTAAAAACACTGCATGCAAATATAGGTCACCGTGACCTACTATTTCTGTCTGAATGACTTCGACATTTTTGTTAAGACCTGTTTTACTATTAGATTTATATGTCCATTTTGAATACCATTAAATGGTTTTCTTTTGGCTAAGCTGAAGTATTGCTCTTAACTAAATTAAACACTAACCACATGGTTATGACATTCACATGTAACTATAGATTGCACAGGCGAGCTGGATGGTCAGCCTTGCGACCAGCTATTTTTTTTTCTTGATTACGACTACCGGTACATGTATATGAATTTGAAAATTGAAAATATTTGTGTAGGTACCTTTCTTCTCTGGTAAGTCACATGGAAACAAACAAAGAATTTGTTAATTATGACCTTACTGTGTCTTTGCAGAATTTATACCGGCTACGTTTGCTGAAGGTGATAGTACAAGTTGGACCAGTTTTAACATTACTGGTCTCCAGGACACACTCAAGAGGACGGTGGATGTTTCATTCCTTTTCCGGACAAGGGAAGCTGCTGGACTCATCATGTTTCTTGGAAATCAAGGAAGAACAACCTACATTACTTTGGAACTATACCAGGGATATATATTAAGCCGTGTCATACTATGCAATTATAAACAAGCTTTTTTTATTAATGAAACTCTGTTTAATGATGGAGAACAACATTTAACACAGCTTAAGATGAAAGATAATACACTGACGTTAAGTATTGATGCATTTTCCGTGTCTGGCAGTATATCGTCAACCGACTCATGTGATTTGAATGCAAACAATTTATACTTCGGTGGAAAAATTCCTATTTTTAATGTCGGACGAAGAAAAAGAGCCACAGATTTCACGATTAACGTTGAAGACATTTCAGACTTATCAACAGTAGGCAAATATAAAGGAACAATACAAGACATTGAATTAAATACTCAAAAGCTGTTGTTTTATGCTGAATCAGGTGTACCAAGTATCTTAGCAACTAATGTGAGCAGTCTGAAAAGGGGGGAGGTATCTGATGATACATGCAGTTATCTCCCTTGTGAAAATAATGGAACATGTAGTAATGTCTTTTTTAATGATTTTAAGTAAGTATATTTAATAATAACTTAATTAGAACATGTTACACCCATGTATGGATCAATGGATACAAGGAAGTTAAACATTACAGAAAATCAAACAAAAAAATAATCTGCAGGGTTATGGTGTATAATGCCACTTTCAACAATATTTCAGTTATATCGTGGTGGTCAGTTTAATTGGTGGAGGAAACTTGATATGTCTACCACAAGTCACTAATGAATTTATCACATAATATTGTATGGAGTACACCTCGCACTCATTTTCAAGTAGGAGGTGATAATCCTAAAATAGAAAGGCAGCAATTTTTCTAGCCTTCCCCACGGTCTGGTTAAAGGACCCTTTTCCAATGAAAAATATTCTAAAATCATGCAAAATTTACAAAATTTTCATTCTTGTCCCCTTATTTTGATTCCCTATTTGAGTAATTCAGAGTGCAACAGATAAACCAGTATACAAAACAAAGCCATATTTTACTTTCACTTTGACATTTTCATTTTTGAAACAAAGTAACCAGGGGAAAATGCAATTAGAAAGGCAATTAGCCCTGTTTTCGGGTGATGTGGAATGCCCTGTCGCCATGAGTGTGATTCAAACTCACAACTTTAGTGGTGGTACGTTTGTATCACACACCTGTTGCTTAATTTACAGCCTCTGATTAACCTTAGGGGCCCGGGTGGCTCAATGAGCTAGGTTGTTGGATCTAACAACTCATACAAGCCTATCACCAATACGGCGTGGGTTCGCACCCAGCTTTGTAAATTACAAAAAAGGGTGCACTCGACTCACAGCCGCAAGTGATAAAGTTTACCAGTTGCTTGCCCAGGATCGGTGGTTCTCTCTGGGTACTCCGGCTTCCTCCACCACTAAAACTGGTCGTCATGATATAGCTGAAATATTGCTGAAAGTGGCATTAAGCACCAAAATTCAATTCAATTCAATTCTTAATATCGCATGTAAATATCAAAGGAAAAATTTACAAATTATCTGTAGCATATGATATTTAATTTGTTTTGTAGTTGTTCCTGCCCACATGGATTTATTGGTAAAAATTGTAGTGCTCTTGATTTTTGTAATGACCAGTCGTGTCCTACAGGTGCTGAGTGTAATACATTATCTGATGGCTTTGAATGTAAGTAAATTTTGATCAAATTTGTATGTGTAGGATCCTTTTTATGGCGGTGGAGGAAACCGGAGAAAAGTTTTATTGAACTTGTGGCAATTAACACCCAATCATTAAAGTGATCTTGTAAATTAGTTGATCACATAGGTTTAGTGTTATGGTGTTTAATGTCACTTTCAACAATATTTCAGTTATATCGTAGCAGTAGTTTTATTGGTGGAGGAAACCAGAGTGCTCGGAGAAAATTACCAACCTGTCGCAAGTCACTGACAAACTTTATCACATAATGTTGTATACAGTACACCTGGCCATGAGCAGGATTCAAACTCACAATGTTAACTTCAGTGGTGATAGGCACTGAGACATTGCAAAGGTAGTTCTAAATCTAACTACCATATGATCAAGACCATTTCTATCCCCTTGTTATTGAGACCATGGGATGAAAAACAATCTGATGAAAACCAAGATCTCTTATTGGTTCCATTTTCTGATATGTCCCAGTGTGGGAGATCTGCAGAAACCCCATTAATTACTGGTCATGTGCGAGTGACCCAATGTATTACCATTGAAAATGTTACTAATCTGCTTTGCATGCTACAAGCAATCTGATTGACTTATAAAGGCTATAGCCATATTTATGATATCATTATATACTCGGGACTAAAAATCGCTTGCATGCAACCCGTAATTTCCCATTTCCCATGCAGCGACATATTAGTAAAGGAGAGATGTGATTTTAAGTCAGATTGGATGATGATGTAATGACAGTATATCAACAAGATTAATTCCATTGCTTAGAGGTTTACTGTGTTGTATTGGAACATTTGCAGACATAAATCAATGATTTTTCTGTTTCAATTTGGATTTTGCTGGTGGTGCTTTAGATTAAATATTTAGATTCAAACAAAATTATTTAATTACAAATTCAAGTCACAGAAACAATTGCTATATTAATTTCTTTTTGAAAATGTCTTTTCAAAAAAACATAAAATGCTTTAGTAAACTTGATTTTAATTAATGTATTTTTTTTTTAAACTACTTTTTGATTTTGTTACATTGAAAGACTGAAAATTGTATATGTTTTATAGTGCTGTTTCACAGTAAAACACACCAGTGTATAATATTGTCAACCTGTTAGACTAATACAGCAGGGTCTTAATGTATCTACATTAAGCAAAAAAAACCTACTGTTTCTGCTTACATTTTCTAACAAAATAGGATAGGTAGGAAAACAAAGCTTTTTTATTTAATTTTACATAGGATATTCAGGGCAAGAATCTGACTTTTAACAGTGCTTTTCAAAAAATGTCAATACAAGTGTAGCGTAATATTCATTCCTTGAAATGAAAATTTGAATTTACTGGTCCGAATCAAATTCTTTAATTTTTTTATTTTTATATATACATGTATATCTAGTTAAAAACTGAAAAATTTACTGGTCCGAACAAAGTTTTACTGGTCTTTGGCCAAAGGACTAGTGCTCATCGTGAGGACTGGAGTATGTAGGGTTAGCAGAAACACATGTATTTTTATTTTGGTCTTATTATTATTTAATCTTCCTATAAGGATTTCCTTTTCATTATTCTGAGCTTTAATTCTTAGTTACCTCACCTGAATAGCAGTTATCAATTTATCCATAGTGTACTTCATCTACAAAAATGTATGTTAATCATCGTTTCTTTTCTTTCTCTTTTTACAGGTATCAGTACAGCAACTTTCTCCGGAAACAAGGACGCTCCGTCTGTTCTTAGATACAGCAAGCACATCAGTTCTGGTCATCAGATTAATGAAATTATGTTTAAACTACGAACCATTGTCAGGAATGGACATGTTATGCTAATCAAAAGTGTAAATGGCCACTACATTATCGTAGAAATAAAGGGAGGTAATATTTTAGTCACGTGTATGTTGGATAATAAAGTGGTACAACAGATCACAGTGGATTTATTTGTTGGCGACAAATCGTGGTACACTGTATATTTAAAACAAGTTCATAGAACTTTAAAATTAACTGTCAGTGGAAATGATAATGCAATTTCAAATACTAGTACAATGACGAATGATGCAATTTCACTTCAAACTTTAATTAATAATGGCACCTTATCAACAACTATTGAATTAGGCTTTACATCCTCGATTTCACCGTCGGCCCATCACTATTACAGTGGCTGTCTAAGAGAGGTTAGAATTGGAGGAATACTCTTACCGTTTTATCGGCAGTCGGCTTTCCAAAATTTCACGACGGATCAATATTTCTCTGTGTCAACTAAAATGAATGTACAAGAGGGATGTAATGGCGGGTCAGGATGTTCCTACAGCCAATGTAAACATGCAACTTCCTGTTTGGCTGATTACTATGGTTACCAATGTAACTGTTCAGGAAGTGGTTACTATGGTGACTGGTGTCAAACAAATATTGACAGTTGTGAAGCAGACGTTTGTAAGCATGGACAATGTGTTGACAAAGTTAGTGACTTTTACTGTAGATGTCAAAATGGATACAGTGGAAATAGGTATGTATGTAATGTATTTAGCATACAATCAAGCTTTGTTAACATAAACAATTGATTTACTCAGATAGATTTCAGTAGACATTTTGTCCATTCATAGTAACTTTTAGCATAATTTATATGTAATAACTTGAATAACGTAATCGCCCATTTATTATCTACAGTTTTTTACCATTCAAGAGCAGGGGTGTGGATAATATTTAACAATAAGATATGTGTGTCTATTTCTCAGACGGCCCAGGTGGCTCATTGAGTTAGATAGTTGGATTACCTAACAATTCATACAAGCCTATCACCAATATGGCGTGGGTTTGCACCTGGCTTTGTAAATTACAAAAAAGGGTGCACTCGACTTGCAGCTGCAAGTGATAAAGTTTACCAGTTGCTTGCCCATGGTTTGTGGTTCTCTCCGAGTACTCCGGCTTCTTCCACCACTAAAACTGGTCGCCATGATATAACTGAAATATTGCTGAAAGTGGCATTAAACACAATAAATCAAATCAAATCTATTTCTCTGAGGGGCCACCGTGATCCTATGGTAGTTGGGTTTACAACCATCTATGCAATCAGTACCTATCACCACTAACATTATGAGTTTGAACCCCATTCATGGTGAGATGTATTTGATACAACTTAATGTGATAAAGTTTGTCAGTGACTTTCAACAGGTCAGTGATTTATTTGTTGGCGACAAATCGTGGTACACTGTATATTTAAAGCAAGTTGATAGAAATTTACAATTAACCGTCAGTGGAAATGATAATGCAATTTCAAATACTAGTACAATACTTTTGACGAACGATGCAATTGGTTTTTTCTGGGTACTCTTGATTTATATACACCAATAAAACTGACCGCCACGATATAACTGAAATATTGTTGAAAGTGGCGTTATGCAACATAAACCAACTATTAACTGAAAACTCAAAGCAGGTAATTTACTCAAGATTTGTAGTAAACTTTGGCTTATGAATACCATAATCAGTCATGTATTATCTGCAATTTTGTAAGGACAAGGGTGTGCATAATATATAACAAGAATGTCTGCGGCCTTTTTCTCGCTCACTGGATTGCTAAGTTTGAGCGTTTTGACAAAAATTAAGTGCAGGTTATGCACTTAAGCTTAGTTTTTTACCAGAGATTTGAGTTGTTGGGAAGGGGTGTGGATAAAATATGATGGATTACAGTACTGGGATATATATTTCAAAGTAAAATTATAGATCCCTATAACTTCAACATCCATTTGAATTTTGCCCACTTTTTTGCCTGGTTTAGTGAACACTGCAGATAGGTTCAAGTGTAGTTGAATTAAACATATAACATTTTCAGTAATATTTCATATACTACAAATGTATGGGAATCCTAAATAAACCAGATTTATGTATAAAACAAATGTTAAATAAAGTCTCAATGGAGGAAATCTTTGTTGATGTAACCTGTGTAAACCTATCACCTGTCTATTCCAAACACAACAGTCAGTCCCAAGGAGCTTTAGTTTAGATAAATTTTACTGTATTTCATGTTTTTCATCCCATTATCTTTTACAGTCAAACCTTCCCATGTGGTCACCTCTATTAAGCAGTCACCTGTATTAAAAGATCACCTTTCTCTTGTCCTGTCATAGAAAATTATATTTTAATTGAACCTCTTTTAAGAGGTTACATGTCTTTATAAAAGACCACTTTTTCTTTGTCCCAAAGGTGACCTGTTAGTATAGGTTTGACTGTATGATAATGTTTTAAAAGTACAAAATATGTAATTCAACAGATGGTCAAATTGGTTAAAATTGCAAAAAAAAAATTATCTTATCTTTACCGATGGAAGAGGGGCAGTCGTGGCCATGATCATATGGTAGTTGGATTAACAACTACCTATGCAATCAGTGCCTATCACCACTGATGTTGTGACTTTGAATCTCGATCAGTTCGAGGTGTACAATATTATGTGATAAAGTTTGTCAGTGACTTGGGACAGGTCGGTGGTTTTCTCCGGGTCCTCCAATTTCCTCCACCAATAAATCTGACTGCCATGATATATTGAAATATAATTGAAAGTGGCATTAAACACCATAATAGTAACTTTATATATCATTAAGTTTTAAAAGTACAAAATATGTAATTCAAAAGATGGTCAAATTGGTTAAAATTGCAAAAATAAACCCTTCTCTTATATTTACCAATGGAAGACAAATCAGGGGGTGATTTGTAAGCAAACTTAATCTATTTAATCTGGTAAAGGTAAATAAATCTGAATTATGCCATAAAAGAAATTTGTTTACTGTGTAAACAATCGAGATATTATAATGTTTAATTTATATATGGCTTAATTCCTTCTTGCCTCATCACGACACTGGCATTTTATGATGAATTATGATTAAACTTTTTTCCCCGTATTTTTGCCTCAAGCGGTAATAGTGTTCACAACAGTGGATCGCGGAGTGATATATACGAGGGCTATATATATCGGTCATGAAATTTTTAATGAAATTTATCCTGATTACTGCAAGTATATACATTGTATGTACTTTTTATCCAACTCAGATCAAGGGGTCGTCGTGGCTACCATCATGTGGTATTATGATTGATATATCTACCTATATATGTCAGAGTTCAAAATTAATTCATAATTAAGACATGTGTTTTTTTCATATTGCGTCTGAAAGTTGGCAAGTGAACAACAAAAAAATGCCTGTTCATATTTCAGCAAGTGTAGCACAAGAATTGTACCTTGCTACCTTTGTCCTGCACCGAAATGTGTGTTTTCTGTTTTTAATTTTAGAATAAATTTAAAAACATAGTCTATTTATATCCTATGATGCTAGGGTTACAATTCAACTGGTTAATTTCTATGCCTGTATGTGTTTTACTCCCAATTGAGTAATTTTTAAGCTATGTCATGACGAGAACAAGTTATGTCTCAATGAGAAGACGGTGATTATATTCTCTTTGTAGTAGACAATATTATGAGTTAGATTTTCAGTGTTACATCAACGAAACAATAGTTTCTGCGGATAGACATGTTGTCCCGTTGTGACACATTATTATCCTGATTCCTAGCCAACCAGTCTGTGCTCTTACTCCTTAATTTATTCTGTATGTGTTTTGGAGAAATATAGATTCTCCTTCAGTTGCCCATGAGTTACGATATTTCTCCACTCAAGAGAAATACATTTTAAATTATAACCACAAGCCGTCAGGCGAGTGGTTAAAATTTTTAATTTAACTGACTCGAGAGTGGAGAAATATCGTAACCCACATGGGCAACTGAAGGAGAATTTATTTCTCCCATTATTTAACACAAACTTTATTTCAAAATTTGAAATTAATACGTTGGAAATTAATGTGGGGAAAGGCACGAGACATTTTAATCCTCTAGAGGATTACAGATTTGTCCACCACTGGTTCAGCGGGGTTAAAACATCGTAATAATGGGAGAAACAACAATTACCAATTGTATTGTTTTGGATGTAACCTTTACACATGATCTACTACACTTGCATGGTAACTATGACACCACTAATGTTGTTCATAGCTGGTAAATCCCCCCGTTTTTAGTGGGGGTTGTGTTGCTCGATTTGTAGTCTCCTGTGTGGTGTTTTGTGTCTCATTCTTTGTTATCTTGTCCTTTTTCTTTTGGCAATTATTTTGTCTGTCCTTCATCGACTTACAGAGTCTGATTACTCCTTTGGTATCTTCTGTGTTGTCTGTCCTTCACGGACTTACACTTCTAATTACTCCTTTGGTATCTTCTGTGTTGTCTGTCCTTCATTGACTTACAGCTTCTGATTACTCCTTTGGTATCTTCTGTGTTGTCTGTCCTTCATCGACTTACAGCTTCTGATTACTCCTTTGGTA
>MJUT01026008.1:210474-224831 GCA_002080005.1 Gigantidas platifrons
GTCTGTCCTTCATCGACTTACAGCTTCTGATTACTCCTTTGGTATCTTCTGTGTTGTCTGTCCTTCATCGACTTACAGCTTCTGATTACTCCTTTGGTATCTTCTGTGTTGTCTGTCCTTCATTGACTTACAGCTTCTGATTACTCCTTTGGTATCTTCTGTGTTGTCTGTCCTTCATTGACTTACACTTCTGATTACTCCTTTGGTATCTTCTGTGTTGTCTGTCCTTCATTGACTTACAGCTTCTGATTACTCCTTTGGTATTTTCTATGTTTTCTGTCCTTCATTGACTTACAGCTTCTGATTACTCCTTTGGTATCTTCAAACTTTTCTTTGTTTCTACACATATGCAATATGTTCCTATCACCACTGAAGTTGTGATTTCCCATTCCTTCCCATTGTGAGGAGTAACTGATACAGAAAACCTACCAATATACCAAGAGGCCATTGTGGTCGTGATTTACATCTACCCGTGTAATCAGTACCTGTCACCACTAAAGTTGTGAGTTCAATCTCTGTCCATTGTGAGGAATAACTGATACAGAAAACCTACCAATATGCCAAGAGACCATTGTGGTCGTGGTGGTATGGTAGTTGGATTTACATCTACCTGTGTAATCAGTGCCTGTCACTACCAAAGTTGTGAGTTCAATCTCTGTCCATTGTCAGGTGCAACTGGTACAGAAAACCTACCAATATACCAATAAATAAATCTGATTTTTGGGGAAAAAACAAAGACCCCCCTCCCTCCTCCAGCTACAAGTTAAATACAGTGTCTGTCCCTTATAACCAATATGTAAATTTGTAGTTAATTAAGTATCAATTTTTCACCTACCAATATATACCAATAAATAATCTGATTTGGTGGGGGGGACATAGACTCCCCCTCCTCATCCTACAAGTTAACATAAATACATTTTCTGTCCCTATCCAGCATGTAAATTTGTAATAATTAATATTCTACCAAGTATCAATCTTGTACTAAATTGATGTTTTCAAACTTCACTTTAATACTTCTGATGATAGCAATACATTTATACAATGACTTATAAATAATTGATTTTAATTTAATGTTGCCCTGAAGGTGACAGATTATATAACTTATTTTTGGTACAGTTTAAATGCTTTTCATTTTTATGTGTGCATTGATGGGTATAATCATTTTTAATAATTAAGGATTTATAACTACCTATGCAATCAGTGCCTATCACCACTAACGTTGTGAGTTTGAATTCCGCTCATGGCGAGGTGTACACCATACAACATAAAGTGTGATAAAGTTTTTCAGTGACTTACAGTAGGTTGCTGGTTTTCTTCAGGTACTCAGGTTTCCTCCACCAATAAAACTAACCGCCACGATATAACTGAAATATTGTTGAAAGGGGTGTTAAACACCATAACCCTAACACTTAATAATTGAGACAATTCATACTGTAATCTGACAGATAATAAAAAAAAAAACTACTCCTGCCCAAAATATTTTTTTATCGGAAATTCAAAGGAAAATTTTGTTTTGCATTAAAGTAAGTTTTGTTCGAAGTTGTTTCAGGGCTCGTATTTCCAACTGACCAATCAGTGATTAGTCTCTGCTAATTAAACAGTATTAAAACAGGACATGCCAAGAGCTTGTTGTTTGAGTGGTCAAAATTATGTCATGTATATTTAACTGTCTTATTTGATGGTCAAAGATATGAATACAAGGTTAGGTTACATGACCTCTGACAGGATGTCGTTGGATTTTAAGGCAAAAAATGATGCAATAAGGATCTAATTTTAAGTAAATGTTGAATTTATAGATGTAAATCCAGCTACAGTAGTAACCTTCTTATAAGTCCACCCCTCATATCAGGCCAGATTTCAAGTGAACTGAGATAGTAAATTGCTATCAAATTTTCCCTTTAAAGAGAGGCTACCCCTCTTATCAGGCCAGATTTTTAATAGTCCACCTTAATAGAAGTCACCCTTCTTATAAGGTTATATTTTCATGGCAGAACAGGTGGCCTTGATATAGAAGCAAGGGGAACACTGTACCATATTCATTCAAGGACCCAAGTACCAAAATTTACAAGATTACCTGGATGATTGGGTGTTATTTGCCACAAGTTCAATAAAACTTTTATCAGAAATTTTATGGTTGAAATTTATGAAGATGGGTCTTAAGAAAATCTGTGTAATCTTCTGTTTCTTGTGTTAAAAAGTCCTATATGTCAACTGTTTGATTTAAATGGATTGAAACAAGCACACTTATAATGATAAGATAGTTTATACTGGGATAGAAATAGATGATTAATCGCTAAATAAACCATTAAAATGACAGTCTGTGTTGTTATGTAAAATACTGTGTATCCTCTGCTTAGAAAATCGTAATGACTTATAATGTAGGAAAATGTACAACCATTTGTGTAGATACTTATATGAACTGTGAATTCACACACAGCATTTAAGCGAACTTGAGATATTTTTGTTCGAAATGTAAAAGAAATAAATTCATGTTTTTTTGTGTTTATGTAAATTTAAGGAGCGAAAAGTGTAAAGTGTATTACATTTGTATGAAGAGTATTATAGGACTGTCTACCTTTGAGCTTGAGGTCACAAATAGCTTTTCTGGTCAATGAGCAACACACATTTATCTTTCAACTGACGACATCCTTCAACCGACATCCTTCAACCTACAATTTGTTAATTCTCGTTGGAAGATTTTTACACATTTTTTGTTAACGGACAACATCCTTAAAAGTAAAAATTACTATTGTGAATTCTTGTTGGAAGATTTTTACTTGTGAAGCAAGTACCATATCATTCAAGGCTGCTCTAATATGTTAAAATATATTCTGTCTCAAGGTTTCAGGTGTTGTTGGAAAAATTATGACTTCAAGGATATTCTGTGAATACAAGTGTTAAATTTTAATTTTTTATTTGATATTCTGACATTTCTGTGAATACAAGTGTTAAATTTAAATTTTTTATTTAGTTTGATTTTTTTTTCATATTTGAAAAATTGATAAATGTGCATGGAACATAATTATTTCTAAGTAACTTAGGTGTATTTAGTATCAATCACATACAACCACATATTTAGTGAATACCTTTTACCAGACAGAATCAATAATACTACAGCTATGAAAGTCAGACTACTTAATTATAACCACACACCTGGACCAGGATGATATAATGTCATCATATACTTTATAATGTTGGACTTGCATTATAAGAACAAATAATTGTTTATTGAAATTATATATCTGAAAAATATGGATATGATTCTGGAATAACTGAAGTGATTACATGTGATCATTTTAAGGTCAAATTATATGTTTGGAAAATTATCAGTATGAATAAGTGAGAAGGAATCGAGGGCTTTCTGGCACACCCTGGGAATAATCTACATCTCTATGTAGGAATAACATTAAAAGGAATAAAACATATTTGTGGAATATTGTGTATTTGAAACTTGTGAGGAGGGATTTAATTTTTCATGACACACCCTGGGATTTATCTAAATCTCTACATCTATATAGGAGCATTAGTTATAGGAACAGAAAATATTTGTGCCATTGTAAACCGGGAAAAGTGGCATTTACTCTAGATAAGAGATATTGTATATAGACATACATGTATATTTTAATTCAGACCTGATTCCTTTGACATATGCTAAAAACTGTTTATATTGCATATTTGGAAAGATTTGGCAATGAATGGTTTAGTATCTGTCTGTGATCTGTGTGATATATTTTGTTTATATTGCATATTTGGAAAGCTTTGACAATGAATGAATGGTTCAGAATCTGGTTGTCATCTGAGAGATATATTTAGTGTTTAGACCAAGTGTCTGTTAATAATGTATAAAGTTATATATAGAATAAGACAATGACTGACAACAAGAGAAAATTTGACCTTTTATTGTATTGATTTCTGATATCTTAATGACAGGTGCTACATAAGTATATATAAGGTGTAATTTTTGTGTACATAGTAGAACACGATTATGTATGTTGCAGTACCCCTACTGTTGTTATACTAGAAGTATTCTTTCAGATTTCTTAGATTTTTAAGTCTCGCACAAACTTGTTGAAAGTTTTTTTTTAGCACAGCTTATTATTGGCTAGCAGTTATTTTTTTTTTTTTCGAGTAAAAAAAAAACTGTGTATGCACAGCTTATTACGGAATAGCAGCTAGTTTTCCAAGCAAAAAAATCTATGTTTGCCCAGCTTATTACGGAATAGCAGTTAGTTTTCTGTGGAAAAAAAACACAGTGTACATTGTATACCACAACTTATTACCGTAGTATTGCAGTTTGGAAATTTGAACCTTGACAATGTGACAAAATGAAGGATATTAATATGTCATCTCGTGATATGAAATGCAGGATTTACGATATTACAAAATATGTTCTCTGAATATTATAAATCATTGAGTGATTGGTACAATTAAGTTTTAAAACTTTAACTTATGTATTATATATATATATGAAGGATCTTTATTTAACAAGGGCATCTCAAGGATTTTGTTTTTCATGTGACTTATGGATTTTTTCTTTACCACGGATTTCAGCATTAAGTAGATGGAGTATTGTGAAATTTTTAGTGAATTCTGCATGACCATACATGGACCAGTCAGTCAGAAAACAAAATATTACTGAAAAAAAATAATTCACAGAAAAACACATATTTTGTGGATTTTAACAGAAACTAAATCTTTGAAATTTTTGTAGAATGGAGATACATGATGAATGTTAGAATTTCAAAAAAGTGATTTTTTTTTTATTTTGTTGATATTGATGGAATTGTTGACCATCAATGTTTTAAGCTCACTTCTCATAATTTGTGATAATTAACAATTTTATGAGAAATGACTTCTAATAATATATCACTGTTATTAGGATTATTTATAACATATTTGTCATTTTTGTTACTTTCTTTTCCGACACTAAGGTGTGAGACTTCAGCCGATGCCTGTAACCCCGACCCTTGCCAAAACAATGGGTCATGCCAACAAGAAAATGGTGGATTCAAATGTAACTGTACGTCGACAGGTTTTGTAGGACAGATATGTGATGTTTCTGTAAGTACATGATACACTCATCAAGAACAATTAAAAAATAATCGTAAATTTCTAGAAATACAGATTTTTGTGACATTTAATGTTTTTTGACAGATTTAAAAACAAAATTAATGTGGAAATTAAAATAACTGTTTCTAAAGAATTTGTATAAGATAGAAAGGAATAAAATATGTGAAATTAGAAAATACACTTAATTGGCATACCCATTAATAGGATGAAAACTACAGTGAAATCTGTCTAATCCAAACCCTTAATAACCTGAAATCCTGCATAAGACGAATTTAAAAAAAAAAGGTCTTAATGTACAAAATGTAGGTAATCTTTGTTAATTTAACGTTTATGAAACAAATACCTGTCAATTACAAACACAAAAGTTGCCCTCCAGTAAGCTCAGTTTAAACAGATTTCACTGTATATTCATAATTATTTTTTTTCACCAGCATGAGGTTAATGTATTTAAACAATGAACAATGGTATAAAAAGGAACTGAAAGAAAGAACAGATTTTTTTATGAAATTAAATTCCAATGATTGATAATACCCTGGCGACATACAGTGACCATTCGAAATGGCAAGGCATCTTGCACTTCTCTTTTAACCAGCGAAAAATCAATGTCAACCTTCCCTATGTGACTTCTTTGCCCTAATCACCCTGCAGGGTGAGCCCTGCTATTATATCTTTAGTTTTAGACAAAATATGTAATAGTAATTTTTCTTTTTTCGCAGTTTGTTGAATATTTTAAATTATGTCTACAATAGTAAAAAACTATATGATTTTATGTTATAGGCTTCGTCCGTCTGTTCACAGACACAGACACCTTGTAGAAACGGAGGGACTTGCCAAGATTTGACAAATGTAAGTACACAAGGGAGGTAACAATATATACAGAGTTGCATCTAGGATGCTGGTATTGTGAAATTCCCCTTAGATTTTAAAAACATGCCCCCATTTTATAAAAAGGTAGGGCAAATTGAGCACAAAAATGATAAATTTCTCGTTTGTTGCACAAATCCTCAACAAATTCTCCCTGTTGTTCGTAACAAAGAGTTAATTTCTCCCCTTTTATAAAATTCTTGTTTAATCAGCATCATTCCACGGAGAGATATTTACCATCTGATTTCATTTCCTGATTGAAAAAGGTTTGTAAAAAGTTACTAATTGAAAGAATATTGCCAGTGTCAGCATAATGTTCTAAGGGCCAAAACAATTTAAACTTAAACATGAAATAAAGAGTTTATTTTGGTATCATGCTAACTAGCCCTTTTACGGCCTAGATATACTTGAATGTGTGCCCTTTAAAAAAAGAAAAAGTCTCCCTAAAATCAAGGATATTGGAATGGATTCATGAACTGCTTTAAGAAAACTGAAACATTGGACGTTTAATTAACATATTGATTAACTATTACTACTTTTGTTTTTTATGTTGTGGTAGTTTGGTCATACATTATTATACATTCTAATGTAGTTGTTTAATATCCCTGGTTTGTGATTGGACAATGCTGTAATTTTCATGGTATCAATTCCACGGTTGAAAATCATGAGATATTTTAGACGATTGCCACTTACGTCATCTTGTCAACGAGATAACTGAATTATATTTGAATATTTCACAGCATCAGTTGTCGATTTAATGGGTAATTTTCACCAATTCCACGGTTGAAATAGCATGAAATATTTTTTTTTATTTTAGCTGATTACCGCTTATGTCATCTTGTCAATAATACGGAAATATACATATATGATGTATGTATGTCTATCCTACTAAACATGATTACATTAGAATGGAGATAACTGTATTGTATTTGAAATTTCACGGCATCAATTGTCGATTTAATGGTCGCAAATATCTGTTTACTGGCTCCGCTAACGCGTCGCCAGTAAACTCAAGTTACAAGCTTCAAATCTCCAATTGATGCCGTGAAATTTTCAAATACAATACAGTTATCTCCTAAGTATTCAGATTTATCGAAATCAGTACTTAGAAAAAAAGTAAATGGTTTTCTTTGAAGGCACTTCTGTTTCCTTTGGTTAATAAAGATGTGAGCTAAAATATAGTTGCCACCATGACTTGGTTAACCGTTACGGAATATTTGTGTTACAAATGACAATGAATATGTTCTACTTGTCGTAAACACTTCCCAGTCTTTTCCTCATTCATGACTTATTTCCGGATTTGTAACTAGAGTAGCTTGACAGGTGTCACTAGTGGAGCAGGAACTGCTTACCCTTCCGGAGCACCTGAGTTCACCCCCGGTTTTTAGTGGGTTTCGTGTTACTCAATCTTTAGTTTTTTGTATAGTGTTTTGTAGATTGTTGCTTGTCCTTTTTCTTTTGGTCATGACAGTGGCACCTGTCCTTCGATTTACTGATTCTAATTACCCCTTTTGTGTCTACAAATTCTTCATACAACAAAAATATTGTTAAAAGTACCATTAAAGCCAAACTGTGTTAGATTTATTGTTATAATAGCCAGCTCATGATATATCTAATTATTTATTTATCAGGGTCCACCCAGCTTCAGTTGTGCCTGTCAAGATGGCTTTACTGGTTATACATGTGACACATCAATAGACTATTGTACAGACTTACCATGTGAAAATGGTGGAAACTGTACGTCAGCAACAACTGGTTACATATGTGATTGTCCTGCAGGTAATTATAGACAATGGATTAGAGATAAAGCCAAGGGGATGAGGCCAGTCTAGTTTGGCTTTCTAAACATTAAGAGTGTAAAAATATAGAATAAAAAACCCATTTGTAGGTGATTGGGAGGGGGGATCATATGGTAGTTGGATTTAGAACTACCTTTGCAATTAGTGCCTATCACCACTTTAGTTGTGAGTTTGAATTCCACTCATGGCAAGGTGTACACAATACAACATTATGTGATAAAGTTTGTCAGTGACTTTCAGCATATCTGTGGTTTTCTTTGGGTACTCCGGTTTCCTCCACCAATAAAACTGACCGCCACGATATAACTGAAATGTTGTTGAAAGTGGCATTAAACACCATAACACTAACCCCAGCCCAACTTTAACTAATGAATATAAATTACTGGATGTGTTGTTTTCTATTATTCTATGTATACCAAAAGTTCCCACAATAATTTTACTGTTGTACTTTTTTATTCTGTTTGTAACTTCTTGAATTATATTTGCTTGACCCCTGTATTCATGCAAATAAAGATTAGTGTAATAAAAATAAAAAATCTCCTTTTCTTTCTTCAGGATTTTCTGGTAAAAATTGCACTGACAATGTCAATGATTGTGACGGAGTAATTTGTCAACATGGAGGATCTTGTATTGATATTGTCAATGGTTACATATGTAACTGTACTGATAGTAAGTATACATTTTAAATACATTTGAAAGTGAAGGCAGATACTCACCTTTGACCTTTATGAAAAGAAAGTTTAAACAGTGATGGTCAACAATTCCACCAATATCACCAATCCCCTCCACCTTAACTCAACGAGCACAAAAAAGACCATGACATATATGATGGGTACTTGGAACAGACACAAAAATGTGGTGGGTTGTTATGATGTTAAATTTCCAATTTTAGTAAAGGTTAGAATGGACACCAAAAGGGACCTATTGTCTCGCAAATTAGCTTTTATATGTAAATGAATACAATAGATGCAAAGAAGGAGAAGAAATTTCTAGAACATCATAAAAAAATTTCATTACAACATCTGAGAATGGTCATGGATGACTGAGTGTTAAAGGTCACTGACATCTAATTACAAGCCTAACAGTCTTGGGTTTTTGCTCTAATAACCACCTCCAGCGTTACCGTCTCCAGAAACTATCCATGAGAATGATTTTCGTCATTAGTTCGTTATTATTCATGTCTAGGCTTTCATCCCCAAACAAGTCTGGTTGTTAAGAAGAGTTTGAAGATATCAAAGGAGCAATCAGAAACTGTATATCAAAGAAGAACACACAACACAATGGCCAAAAGAAAAAGTACAAAAGGACAAACAACGATCGACAAAACATACATATAAAACTAAAGATCGAGTAAAATATAGCTGAAAAATTGCTGAATAAAATTAAAAACAAAAAATACCACTCTGTCTGAATATTTCCAAAATCCAGTATAAAAATCGTAGAAAGAGGTACAATTGATATCCCTAACTCCTGAAAGTGGCGATAAACACCAGTAATGCAACCATGAAATTTAGCTGAAGTTGTTTGACAAGTTCAGAAATATTAGTTTCCCAATGTGACAAATAAATGATACAAGCAAGTTGTGACATAAATATTTGATTCTGTCTGTTGTGTTGGTGCAGGTATTAGATCAACAGACTCGTTCTGATGTACGTAGGATTTTTTATGAATGAAAAAAAACATTGACAGACTTATATATTATATACCTTGTTGATTATATCTTGCATTTCATAATACATTTTTACTGGAACATGGTAAACTCTGGGGACATACCAACACACCGAACTCAGCATTAATAAATAAGAACAATTCTCATCCTAATTTTCAGAAATATAAAATCTTTAATCTGTCAGACATGCTGTCATGTTGAGTATGCCATATTGAAGTTATATGTCCTATTCTCGTCTTTATATCTTTTTTCCTGAAAATATTAGAATAAAAAGTTACATGACCATAAAAATTATACAGTAGTCACCCAAATATAAGGTCCCTCCACCAAGGCAAATTTCAGATGCACTGAGATAGTAAAATATTAGTAAAGCTTTGACATCATATTATCCCCGTTTTGAAAATTAGAACAACATTTGATTGATTAAATGGCTAGTTACACCCAGTAATATGGCCTAGCAACACCCGGGAATATGGGTTTTTTATGACCAGGGTTTAAACCAATCAAAGGTGTTGTGTTATAATATTCAAGCCGGGAATAATAGTAAATTGTGCCTTTCTAATGAGGCCACTCCTCTTATGATGCCACTCTTTTATTACTGAAGGTGTGACCTTTTAAGAGGTTGACTAACTGCAGTCTTTGTCTTAAATGTCCGAAAGCCAAATTTAGAAAATTTTCTATTCATTCAAACAAATTCTTTCACAATTTTCACTTGTCTGAATCCAGTTTTACTTGTCCCGGACTTCGGGCTAGTGGGTTAGTGCAAAGACGGTTATTGTATAAAAAGATATCACATTCTGTTAATATATTTTCAGATTGGGAAGGAACACATTGTGAAATCAATGTTAATGAATGTGAGAGACAGCCATGTGTGAGGGGAGAGTGTCGAAACACTTCTGGATCGTTCAATTGTTTCTGTGGTAATACAGGATATGAAGGTAAGTATTTACATTGAATGTTTAACACATTTTCATTGGATGTCCTTATTGCAGCCATCTTGAATGAATAGTATATGCTCATGATATGCAACCCACCATATTAATTGATCACATGACCATGTTTTGATTGGATGATGAAAATATATAGTTCATGATATGCTGCCCATATTATAATTGATCACATGGCATGTTTTGATTGAATGATGAAAAATTGATCACATGACATGTTTTGATTGAATGATGGAATATAAAAATTGAGTTCATGACAAGAGTTATGAAACATGTCCATACAATTATGAATATGTTTATTTTATAGGTGTTTCACAACTTTAATGAGATAGCTAGATACCAATAAATAGTCTTCAATGTCTCAAATTTTGGAAAAATTCTTTGTTGCTTAAACTGCCATTTGACTCAAAATTAAATTCAAATGTATCTTTCATTTTAAATAAAAAAAGAGACTTGAATATGAGATGAAATTTTGCAATCCTTTTATAAATTTTGATTTTTGACCTATTGTTGACTGACATATTCATAAATTTCTTCATCTTGTGGAATACTGTTTGATTGCATGCCCTCGTTAGATATTCCTCAGTTACACGTTTGACCAACAATTCAATTTTCCATATATCGTGAATTTATTTATAATCGTTGGCTAACAACATTTATCCGTACTACAAATCTAAAAAAATCAGGTCTGCTCAAAATACAATACAGTCGAAACTTGTTATTTCGAACTCGAATAAGTCGTTTTATGTAATAGATCATAGTAAGATTATGGTTCATTCATAGTAATTATGTCTCCCAAACAAAGTTTGGGAGACATATTGTGTTTGCTCCGTTTCTTATTACGTCACCCCGACTGCTGTCGGATGACGTATTGCTATTCTACGTTTCTTTTTCACTATTATTCTTATTCTTCCACACATTTTTGTCTGCTCGATTTCTCGGAGATGCATTGATCAAACTTTATGAAACTTTGTAGGAATATCATATGCCATGTGAAGTTGTGCTTTTAAAGGTTGGTTTTTTCAAAATGGCCACCGTTGCCATGGAAATGGCCAAAATGCTAAAAAATTTAAAAACACAAAAATGATCATAGCAGGTTACTCGCCAGACAGAAATTGATGACACTTGATAGGAACAACATCCACATCTAGTGGAACGAGATAAGCCAAAAAAATCGGAATCGGTTGGACAAACTTTGCCGCAGTTGCCATGGAAACAAAAAAGGGGGGATTTAAACAAAATTGGATTCCTTTAATCAAACTTCATGAAACTTTGTAGGAATATCCTCCGTAGTGTGTGACAGCTTTTGGGGGGTTGAAAAAATTCAAAATGGCGGCCGTTGCCATGGTAACCAAGGTCCAAAAAATGTTAAGTTCACTCCAAACTTCACAAATTTTTGCAGTAATGTTTCCTGTCACATCCACATCTAGTGGAACGAGATAAGCCAAAAAAATCGGACTCAGTAGGACAAACTTTGCTGCAGTTGCCATGGAAACAAAAAAGGGTTCCTTTCATGACACTTCATGATATTTTGTAAGAATATCCACCATAGTGTGTGACAACTTTTGGGGGGGGGTTGAACAAATTCAAAATGGCGGCCGTTGTCATGGTAACCAAGATGCAAAACCGAGGTACCAAAACAATGGAGGGGGGCGACATCCACTATTGCTTTGCAATGGCAATTCTAGTTATTATTCTTATTCTTATTATTATTCTTCTTCCTCTTTCTTTCTTCCGCCAAAAGTTTGTCCGACACATTTCTCAGAGATGCCTTGATCAAACTTTATGAAACCTTGTAGCTATATCATATGCCATATGAAGTTGTGCCTTTAAGGGTTGACTTTTTCAAAATGGCTGCTGTTGCCATGGAAATGGCCAAAATGCTAAAAAAATGAAAAACACAAAAATTGATCATAGCAGGTTACTCGCCAAACAGAAATTGATTAAACTTGATAGGAACAAGATAAGCCAAAAAAATCGGAATTGGTTGGACAAACTTTGCCGTAGTTGCCATGGAAACAAAAAAGGGGGGATTAAACATTTTTTTGGATTCTTTTCATCAAACTTCATGACACTTTGTAGGAATATCCACCGTAGTATGTGGCAGCTTTTGAGGGGTTGAAAAAATTCAAAATGGCTGCCATTACCATGGTAACCAAGGTGGAAAAAATGTTAAATTCACTCCAAACAATGGATCTTTTTCAATCTTGACACAAAAATAGATCATCACTCAAAGTTGTGCTCTTTGTTTTTAAAATTTTCAAAATGGCCACCAATATAAAAATTAAAAAAAAATCGTTAAAAATTCAAAAATGGAAAGATTTCAATGGAAATGGATATTTACAGGGAGTAAGACATGCTGCACCATATGGCGACCCTTTTGGTTTGCAATGGTGGCCATTTTGAACCAAAAATGGCCACCAAAATACAAAATCCTCCGATTTGGGCGAAATTTGGTTTCCAAGTAGATTTTGATGTTGCGAATTGATATCCATCGTTTGGGAGCCATATTATGATCCTTACGATCATATCATATCTTATTATTTCTTGCTATGTTCTCACACTATTCTTCATTCATACCACTCGTACTTGTATTGTTCGTTTGGGGGACATTTGTAACGCTCTTTGTTACAGTAACCAATATTTGTTACCTGATTTTGCTCTGATATCTTGGAATACTGGGCTAATGCGAACTGAAATGGAGATTCCTTCGATTTCGTCACAACGAAATTTGACTCTATATAGTATACTATTGAGTAACATACAAAAAAAATGTATATAATTCATGGAATCAATTTATTTTCCATCAAACCACGATGATAATTCATGCCAACAAAAATAAATAAATACACGATAGTCTGCATGTTCTATTTATAGCATATCCAATTGTCTCCCCTTACTTCATAAATATTACTTTTACAGGTCAATATTGTGACCAGGATATAAATGAGTGTCTAACTGCTCCATGTCAAAATGATGGTACATGTTTTAACTTTGATGGAGGATATAATTGTTCGTGTTCCTATGGATACAAGGGAAAAAATTGTGAAACGCCTGATTGTGACCTTGTCAACTGTGAAAATGGAGCAGCTTGTGGTATAAACAGCAACAAGTGGCAGTGTAATTGTGTCAAGTATTATTTTGGTAAGTTGGGCAATCAACAAACTAATGATATTCATCACACATTTTCTTTATGCTATACAAGGGGAAAATGTTGCTTTATTTCTATTCGGAACACAATAGCTTGTCCCAAGGATGTTCGTGCCATGATATAGCTGAAATACTGCTAAAGTTGGCATTAAGCACCAATCAATCGATCAATCAATCAACCTAAGGATGTTCAGTTCAGACATGTTTTACTGTATTATCAGTTTATACACTACTGATTACGATTTTTTACAGGTTTTGTTCTTGTCTACAAATACATAAATACATGTATATAAAGGGCACTCAAGGGAACCTGAACATGTGCCCTTTATATACAGGTTAAAATTATGTGCATTATTCATTAATTGGAAAAGTGAGGCTGCCCTTTATTGACAGTGATTTGTTATATAGAGGTGCCCTTTAATACTGGTTTGACGATGTCTTTTTTTTCTTCACAGAATTATTTATGCATGTGTTTGCAGTGCATGCATGTTACAATAGGCATGTAATGCTATTTTTAGGAACTATGTTTTACGTTTTTAGAAAATCAAAGTTCTATGTATTGTATGAAAAAAAAATGGAAAAGGGCATTTAAGTCTAATAAATAATTAAATAATTGTAATTAATTTGTAGGTCCATTTTTTTCTTAGTATCAATATTTGAGCAATGTATAGTGGCAGAATGGATTTTTTTGTCCCCCGACGCTTCGTCGAAGGGGACTATAGAAATGGGTATCATCCGTCCGTGTGCTTTTTGGTTTCCAGATGATAACTTGTGAATGAAAAGTCAGATTGAAGTTAGGTTTGGTATGTAAGTGTATCTTATGAATATCTAGGTCAAGTTCGATAATGACAATTTTTC
>MJUT01026008.1:237551-317624 GCA_002080005.1 Gigantidas platifrons
GTCGAAATTTTAAAAATCTTCTTGTTAGAAACCACTAAGCCAATTGAATTGTGACTTTACATGAATGATCATTGGGTGATCCTGTACTAAACTTATGAATCGTTTGCTGATCGGAAATTTAAGATGGCCACCATGACTCGACTTAGTTTTAACATAGGACCTATGGAAAAAATGTTTAAAAGTCTTCTCCTCTGAAACCAGCAAGTCAATTTAAAGCAAACATGGCATGAATGGTCCTTAGGTGGTCAACTTTCAAAATTATGTCCTGTGAGCCCGACCTCCATCCAAGATTGCCGCAGTCAGTGGACATAGTTTTAACATAGGACCCTATGGGAAAATTGTTTAAAAGTCTTCCTTCTGAAACCAGTCAGCCAATTTAAAGCAAATATGGCATGGATGGTCCTTGGGTAGTATACTTTTGAAATCGTGTCCGGTGACTACTACCTCCATCCAAGATGGCTGCCATGAGCAGACATAGTTTTAACATAGAACCCTATGGGATTTGAATAGTAACTTAGATGTATTCGGCATGCAGACATTCTTAAGAGGACTTAGTTATGTCAGGTGAGCGATACAGGCTCATGTGAGCCTCTAGTTTGGCTTTCCAATCTTTTAACTATGAGTGTACCTGAAGCAGGTTATTCCAGAAACGAGTCGTGCACACTTAATTAGATATCTGCGTTTTTAGTCACATTTATACATTTTTGTACTCCAATGGTATGCTGCCTTTTTTCATTGAAATTAATAATTTAAAAAATCTAATGCCTTTTCTAAGAATCGTTTTTACAATAAGTAGCATCAAAGTATAGTGATTAGTAACATTAGTTTTAAAACTGACTGAATTTGGATTATTAGATTTAATTGCACTCAATGTACTGACATGATTTCTAGTTCTTCAAAATATTATTAAGCAAATGGTGCCAATCAACTCTAATATTGCATGTCCACTTCTTCCGAATGTGACGTGTATTCGATACTTATGTCAATGATAAAAAAAAACCGTAGCTATGATCTAATTTTGTGCGCACGACACGTTTCTGGAATAACCTTAATAAAGTACAGTCATAGACAAAAGATTGGGAAACCAAATAGTTTTAAGTGTCTTTTGAAGCAAATAAACCAAAAGACCTAAAGATGGTAGAACAAATCAGCTATGGTTACTTATGTCTGAGGTTATGAACTTAGTTTTAATGAATAACATTTAGAAACTGTAAATTTGAAACAAAAGTATAACTTACAGCAAGTTCATGGTGGTTTTTTCCAGATACCTCCATCGATAAATATGACAACCACAACATGACTGCTATATTGTCGAAAGTGGCATTTAACACTGGGTAGCTGTAATTTCTCCTCTAAGCAAAGAATTAAAGGATAATGCTTCCACACAGTTGACATTTAAAGAAGGTTATCTACCCTGCAATTTATACATAAAACTAATTAAAGGATTTTTTTTTGTTTTTAGGTCAGTTGTGTGAACTAAAAGGGCCTTGTGCTTATGATCGCTGCAACATCAGTAATACAGAAGACTGCACACAGGAAGATAAAGTTAACGGGAGCTATACTTGCCATTGTAAAACAGGTATTTACACCTAAAGTTAACAGGAGCTACGATTGCCATTGTAAAACATGTATTTACACCTAAAGTTAAAGGGAGCTACACTTGCCATTGTAAAACAGGTATTTACACCTAAAGTTAACAGGAGCTATGATTGCCATTGTAAAACAGGTATTTACACCTAAAGTTAACAGGAGCTACGATTGCCATTGTAAAACATGTATTTACACCTAAAGTTAACAGGAGCTATGATTGCCATTGTAAAACAGGTATTTACACCTAAAGTTAACGGGAGCTACGATTGCCATTGTAAAACAGGTATTTACATCTTAAGTTAACAGGAGCTATGATTGCCATTGTAAAACAGGTATTTACATCTTAAATTAACAGGAGCTATGATTGCCATTGTAAAACAGGTATTTACACCTAAAGTTAACGGGAGCTACGATTGCCATTGTAAAACAGGTATTTACACCTAAAGTTAACAGGAGCTACACTTCCCATTGTAAAACAGGTATTTACATCTTAAGTTAACAGGAGCTACGATTGCCATTGTAAAACAGGTATTGACACCTTAAACAAACTAACGAGAGCTATGATTGCCATTGTAAAACAGGTATTGACACCTTAAACTAACGAGAGCTACGATTGCCATTGTAAAACAGGTATTGAACCTTAAACTAACGAGAGCTACGATTCCCATTGTAAAACAGGTATTGACACCTTAAACTAACGAGAGCTACGATTGCCATTGTAAAACAGGTATTGACACCTGAAACTAACGAGAGCTATGATTGCCATTGATAAACAGGTATTGACACTTTAAACTAACGAGAGCTACGATTGCCATTGTAAAACAAGTATTGACACCTTAAACTAACGAGAACTATGATTGCCATTGTAAAACAGGTATTGACACCTTAAACTAATGAGAGCTGCAATTGCCATTGTAAAACAGGTATTGACACCTTAAACTAACGAGAGCTGCAATTGCCATTGTAAAACAGGTATTGACACCTAAAGTTAGCAGGAGCTACAATTGCTATTGTAAAACAGGTATTCACACTTGTTAAAAGGAGTTACACTAGTATTGCTATGGCAAGACAGATATTTACAACTAAGTTAAAAGGATATATACTCTATTGTCAAGAAAAGTTTGAATTGTACCAATTGGCTAATCAGAAGCTGTAAATCGAAAATCGGAGAATATACAAAACAATGACCGAAAGAGCAAGGACAAAAAGGCAAACAATAGTCAACAACACACTGCACAGAAAACTGAAGCTTGAACAACATGAAACCCACAAAAACAGAGTGTGAACTTGAGTGTTCCAGAAGAGTAAGCAGTTCCTGCTCGGCTAGTGGCACCCATTGTGTTACTCGTGTTAAAAATCCAGTTGATAGGTTGTATTCGGTGATGAGTCCTAAACAACTCATTTTTTTTAACATATGGAATTTTACATGTAATAATTGTCTAAAATATGATGTGTTATTCCTTTAAATGTCAAAGTTAGACTACTCCTCCATTGTCAAAGTTAGACTACTCCTCCATTGTCAAAGTTAGACAACTCCATTAACTGTCAAAGTGAGACAACTCCTGTATTTTATTTTTCAGGATGGAAAGGTGTACATTGTGATGACGACATCAATGAATGTAATCTACAATTCTGTCAGAAAAAAGTAACCTGTACTAACACACCTGGAGACTATACCTGTACATGTCAAGATGGTTATGCTGACAAGAACTGTAGTACAGATATAGACGACTGTGCCGTAAAACCGTGTAAAAATAATGCTGTTTGTACCGACCAAGTCAATGATTTTAACTGTGACTGTAATAATACAGGTAAGTTAATCAGTTGTTTAATGGGGTTAGGTTTATGGTGTTTAATGCCACCTTCAACAGTATTTCAGTTATATCGTGACAATCAGTTTTATTGGTGGAGGAAACAGAGAAAACCACTGACCTGTCGCAAGTCACTGACAAACTTTATCACATAATGTTGTATCGAGTACGCCTCACCTGAGTGGGATTCTAACTTACAACATTAGTGGTGATAGGCACTGATTGCATAGGTAGTTATAAATCCAACTACCACACGATCACGACCAGGGCGGCCCCTTGTTGTTGAATGCCGAATGAGCAATTTTTCAGCTATATCATGGCGAGAACAAATGAGATGATGATGATGATGATGATGATGTCCACTTTGTACTAGACCAACATGCTTAATTGGATTTTTATAGTACTAGACCACTGAAACAACTGTCCATGGGTAGAAATGTCACTCCACTCTCACACATTGTCCTGATTCTGAGCCAATCAGTAATTTCTGTCACTCCTTAAAGCTGTGTGCTCAGTGGAGAAACGGCAAATGGCAAATAGCAAAATTATAGTCTTTGGTTTGACTCGACCAGGTAATACAGGTTAGTTAAATTTAATGGCCCATACAAAATTTGATTCACCATACCAAAATCACTTCTACCAAAGAAAATTTATGGACAGTTTTTAAAAAAATTTATATTTTTGCCCTCTTTGGAAGAAAAAAAAANACAAATCTTACCAGAGTTACATCCCTTTTTATTCTTCAAAATTGCTAATTTTTTGGTTTCCAAATTATAACTTGTGAACAAAAAGTCAGATTGAAACTAGGTTTGGTATCTAAGTGTAACTCGTGAATATCTAGGTCAAGTTCGATAATGATGTTTTTTCAACAAATCTAACCAGAGTTACTCCCCTTTTTTATTACTTCAAAATGGTCCTTGGGTGGTCCCCTTTCAGAATTATTTAAGTCAGGTGAGTGATACAAGCTCACCTGAACCTCTAGTTTACAGTAGTTTCAAAATTTAATCTTACGATATAACCTTGGCGTCGGGAGACCAGTGGCCAACGGCCTTTTATTATAGTACTAGATCACTGAAACAACTGTCCATGGGTAGAAATGTCACTCCACTCTCACACATTGTCATGATTCTGAGCCAATCAGTCATTTCTGTCACTCCTTAAAGCTGTGTGCTCAGTGGAGAAACGGCAAATGGCAAATAGCAAAATTATAGTCTTTGGTTTGACTCGACCAGGTAATACAGGTTAGTTAAATTTAATGGCCCATAAAATATTTGATTCACCATACCAAAATCACTTCTACCAAAGAAAATTTATGGACAGTTTTTAAAAAAATTATATTTTTGCCCTCTTTGGAAGAAAAAAAAATATAAATTCCCTACATGCCTACCTACTTTCAAAATGTTGATTAAGGAAAAACAAGCAGATTTATAACCATGGCCTAATTGAATGATATTAACATAGAAATAGTTCCATGGGTTGTGAAAAAAAAACTTTTAAAGCTCACCTAACTCATTGGGTTAAGTGGGATGTTGTCTTCACCTTTTGTCTAATGTCACCTGTAAACTTTTCACATTTCTTGGAACATTTTCCAAGGTGAAGTAAATGGTGTATTATACAAAGACAGTAAATAGCATAGAATACAGTGGAAGACTATGTAAATGGAAAGAAAGTAGCATTTCAGTGAGAACAAATTCACAGGAAAAATGTCGCAAGAAAAAGTCACAAAGTGGTTAAGAATAATGTTTACACAGGAAAAGTTTCTATGTTTTTTTTTGTTTGTCTTCTATAGTATGTAATTATTACACTTTATTGTTCTATTAGTTCCTTTTATGTCATATTTTGTGTGAATCACTTTTTCTTCAATATTAAGGGGCCATCGTGGCTGTGATCGTATGATAATTGGATTTAAACTACCTGTGTAATCAGTGCCTATTACCACTAATGTTGTGAGATCGAATCCCACCCAGGCAAGGTGCACTTGATACAACATTATGTGATAAAGTTTGTCAGTGACTTGCGACAGGTTGATGGTTTTCTCTGGGTACTCCGGTTTCCTCCACCAATAAAACTGAGTGTCACAACATAGCCGAAATATTGTTGAAAGTGGCGTTAAGCACCTTCAAACCAAACCAAATTTTTAATATTAAGGGAGATAAATCATGTATTGAATGTCATTTTTTGTGGGAATAACTTTCTGTAATATTAAGGGGAGATAATTTGTTACCAAATTCTCAAGACATTCTCTGCTGAATAATATTTTTGATTTCTTATTTTAGGATATGCAAACAAGACCTGTTCAGATGATATAGATGAGTGTGCACAGGATGACAAATGTATAAATAAAATTAGATGTGAAAATACCCCAGGAGACTATAATTGTATCTGTGAGCCTGGATACATTGGCAAAAGTTGTACTATTAAGGTTGGTTTAGTTACAATATTTTACTTCCATACTTAATTTTTTACAGAACACCAGAACAATAAATTTAATATGAGTGTTATCCATTATGTGGTGTGAACTTCATTGTTTGGTTACAGGTTGTGGTTTGCATTTTAATTCATGGTTTTCACATTTGTTGATATAAATCACTTCTTAAATTTTGTGGTATTTTGGTTCCAATATTAATGAAAACCATGAAAGTAACGAAAACCAGGAAAGTTGGTATATTAAAATAAAAACGAATTCTTAGTAACTGAACTATATTGTGGAAAGTGGCATTAAGCACCAACAAACTAATAAAAAAAATTACTAGATATGGACTGAAGGTGTTTTGCATGGGTTTTTTTGTATGCTTGTCACACTAAATTTGGACTGAAGGCATTATTTGCATGATTTATAATTTCCAGGCTGGTAAAGAGAAACTAAGAATATTAACAAATATGTATGTCAGTATAATGGCAATCTAATTATAATTAGATGTTTGTTGTATCTTTTAATAATTTATTTTGATCTGAATATTTCAATCTGATTGGCTAATCCGCCTGGAGAAATTTTTGGTTATACTCGATAACCTGGGTTGGTATTGTGACGTCACCAACGTGTTCATCCGCCAACAACAAATTTCAAATAGTCACATGAAATAATTGTAATTAAAATCGAGGAATCATTAAATTTTGTTGTAAAAATTTAATTATAAGGAATATTTGAAATTGTTGAACCGGTTATACTTGCATAACCTGGTTTGGGTCAGTTTACGCTTTTCATAAACCGCTTCGCATTTTATTACGTGTAAACTGACCCAAACCAGTTTATATTGTATAACCTGTTCAACAATTTCAAATATTCCTTAATTATTATTTTTCTTTGGCAATACACTAACATCTAACAATATCCTGTTTGAGGTCATGTCAGGGTTCACATTTTCAACAAACCAATCAGTGATGAGCCTACTAAATATTTAGGTATTAAAACTGAGCATATGATTGGATGGATGAATGAAAGGTTACCTGACTTGACCCCCAAACAAGATGTAGTTAGACATTAGTGTATTGCCATAGAAACAACATTTAAAAAGATACAAGCAATTACTTTTTATAAGATTGGTATGATGGTGTACTAAATAAATTACATTTTGTGTGGTTTTTTTTTTATGGTATTTGTTTTGTCATGTCTGGATGCTGTCAGTCAAATATTTTCACACATTATTTACCAAAGTTTAAATTAAATGTAAATGACAGTATGTAAAAAAAAACTTAATAATGATAATGACGTGAAATGGTATATAATTGGTTCGTTGTCAAATGTTTTGATAAAATTTAGGATTTTTTTTAAAATTTCAGGATCCAGATTATCAAAAACTTAATAATGATAATGACATTATGTGGTATATTATTGGTCCAGTTGTTGCTGTCATTCTAATCGCTATTGTTGTAGGTAAGTGGATGATAGCTTATGTCAATATATATACAGACAAACATGTATTAAGAGGTCACCTTTGGGGACGATGACAAATTTGTCATTTAAGGCAGGTGATCTTTTAAAAGAGGTTCAATTCATGCAAAATTTTCTATGACAGGACAAGGAAAATGGTGACCTTTTGATGCAGGTGACTGCTTGGGCAAATTTGACTGTTTATGATATATGCCTAAACCAATAATCTGCATGCAATCATCCTGTAAAAGCCGAACTTCAAAGTTACGGTCCTAATATTGTTGATTCAGGCTAACTTGGCAGGGCGTGGCTATCGGTCGTAGTTCAATTGGAACCTTCATTTTTAATTTAGGGTGGACAGGTAAAATAGTTTACATCTGAATTCACTGATCCATTTAATTAGAGTCAATTGACAATTATTATACCTTTTATATTCTATACTATGCAAACGACAATACTATGAATAACCGATTGTTGTTATTTGTACGAGAACCTGGTGTTACATATAAATAGTAGATTTGTCCACTGTCATAGTTTGAAGTTCAAACAGACCAGCCAGGTTACTTTCTAACATCAATACATGTATTTGAAATGTTGATACAAATTAACCCTGATATGGATTTTCTCTGAAGAAACATTAGGAATTAAGTCTGAGTTTGAAGAAGATTTATTAAATAGTTCATATTTTGCAAAACTCTTATTTAAAACTGAAATTTTTCCAAAAAAATTGGAGCCCAGCTGATTGCTTTGAAGTAAAAACAATTTTTAATGTGTCAAACCATGTTCAGTTTGTACAGGTATAATTGCAGTCATTATTTACTGGAATGAGGGAGATAGTTTAATACATTATAAAGTGCTTTATTTCTGCTGTATTTTGTTTCAAGATTTACTTTTAAAATTTCAAGTAACAAAATTAAGTTTGGTTAGGAAAAAAAAGTTGAATGAGTTTTATGAATGGGCAGTTTTATTTTTCAATTTTACACTGTATGCATTTTAGCTAGAATAGCAAAATCAAACAAGCAATATTATTAAGGTTCATAGATTGTGATCATGGCTGTTGTGGTCGTAATCATATTCCATGTGTAGATTGTATGTACATGCAGTTGGTACATATCAACACTAAGGTTGCGAGTTTGTTTCCTGCACACCATGAAGTTTACTGGTTACAACATTATGTGATCAGGTTTATTGATGGGTGGCAGCATATTGGTGGTTCTCTCCATCTATTAGGGTATTCTCCACCACTAAACCTGACTGGCATGATAGAAGTGGGCAAATTGCATGGGTTGCGTGCTTGCCTCACATGCTGTAGATGGTTGGTTCAAGCCCTTGTTGGATCAAACAAAAGACTATAAAATTGGTACTTGCTGCTTCTCAATTAACCATAAAACATTAAGGAACAAGAGCAAATACTGGTTTGCTTGGAATCAGGATAATGTGTACGAGCGATGAGAAATGTCTACCTGTGTACTTTTGTATCAGTGAGTTTAAGCACTATACAAAATCAACTCTGCATGTTTGGTAGAGTACACAGCAGATATCGTCATTATCTCATGGAAATGTATTCAATTCAAATTCCTCTCACCATGATATAGTAGAAAAATTGCTCATTTGGTGTTAAGCAACAATGACTCGCTAACTCGCCCAAAAAATATGTTATAATACATACAACCAAGTTCCCTCTCCTCATGCAACAGTATTAAAACATTTGATTTCACTTCCCTATTCCAGACTCAACTCTTACTGAATAAACATATCTTTTTCTATAGTGATTGTTTTGTCCAATTGTAAATTTGTTCGTTTTTTTCTCTTTCAGTTATAATTGTGTTTGTGATGTGTGCTCGTAGTAAACGTGCTACCAGAGGTACTTATAGTCCCAGTAGACAGGAAGTGACTGGTTCCCGTGTAGAATTGGGACAAGTTTTAAAACCTCCTCCAGAGGAACGACTTATATGAGGTTATTATATAGAATGCTACTATTAATGAATCACATGTTTATCCAAGAAGGAATTTATTTAATATGATGCCTTATAATATATCAAAATTCCAAGTTGGAAAAGTGTTTTGCAACGGAAAGTTTTGTTGTGGAAGGTACAATGATTTTTAAAGAAGAAAGAAAGTTGATAGAAATGTCATGATAAGAAGAAGGAAAGAAATAGAAAAAAACTGAAAGTGAAAGTGAAAGTAAGGAATCAACATTATAAGGAAAAGGTCATGTGATGCAGTGAAAGGAACACATCTAGGATGTTTGAATAATAAATTATCAAATTCCTGCTTCGCTTCAAGGAACAGAAGAGCTGGCCAAGGAAATGTGATGTGCACAAAATAATTTAAAAAATGCTTTGAAGAATTTATGTGCCATTTATAAACATGTATATCATGATTAATTAATCTAGATTTACAGTCTAAATTGTAACATTGATATTTACATACATGTTAAACCTGTAAGATGCAAATAAATATGTAGTCGACGATATTCCCAAATAAATATGTAGTCGACGATATTCCCAAATTCGAATCATTATACAACAGTATGTAGTATGTCATTCTGTATGTCGTCAAGGCAGCTGAAATTCTGTGATTGATGCAATTTATGGATTTCAAAATGAAACAATACTTATTTAAAGCATGAATAGATGTATATGTATGCTAGAATGAAAGAAAATTCATGGGAGAATTTATAAAAAAAAAGTTCTACTCTGTTGCCATTAGTTCTTTAGTAAATAGCGTAAGTGATAGATCAAACATAATGTTAGATAGCTCCTATCTTCAAACTGGGGATGAGCTGACCCCCAACCTCAAACGAGGAAAGAGCTGACCCCTTTCTTTAAACAGAGTATGAGATGACTCCCATCCTCCTAATTATTTATATTCTAGGCCCATGTCATGTCTGTTTAAAAATCTTGAAAATCCATGTCAGTTTAAAAATCTAGAAAATCTGTCCCATCAAATATGAAATGATATTCTCTTTGTTACCTATAGATTAAAGGAAATACATATCACTAGGGGAGATAATTCTGCTTGTCATACAATTCCATCCTTTGAAAAAATAAGACATATCTATAAGTGTTGTGAAAATTGATATTTTTGTTGAAAATGTTATTATATAGTGTATTATCAGAGATTTTTACATATTTGTTTTTTCAACTTTCAACTTAAATTTTTTCTATTACATGTATCCTTAACTGGAAATAATAATGAAACAAGACTAGACTAAACAGCTGTGGAAACATAAATATTTGCTTGGAATAGTGAGGTGTTCAGTTCAGACAGATAAAATTCACAAATATTTTGAGAATAGAGCATTTGTAGATTTCCATTTTGATAACAGAATTATAGGGTTTTTACATGTGTTTAAAGGAGTTTTCCTTTAATGCAGACAAAAAGATCCCTTTTCAATGAAAATAACACATATTTTTCCCATAATTGGCACAATGTTTGAATGTTGTAATAACTTGTGAATTTTCTATTTACTCTAAAATTATAGTCTGAATTTTTTTACAAGGATAAAATATTTACAAATTATAAGAAATAATTCTCAAATCTGCTCTTGCATGGAATATGTACAATTTTACCTGTAGGAAGGGAAATAACTCATATGAAAAAAATGTATAATGAAAACTGGAATATGCAAATGATCCATTGTGACCAGGTTTGATGCTTGATAGTTTCAGTGCTCCACTGTATTTATCGCTTTGGAATTAAAAATAAATTGTATGCAAGTCTACATTGATAAATGGAATATACATATACAGGTATACTTGGAAAGTAAAACATTTTTTTTTTGTAAAATAAGCTTTTTGTATATATATATATATAAGATATGTATTCTAATTCATTTATCAAAGTGCTAGTCAGGTTAATGGGATTTTTGTGTGATTATTTACCAATTAATAAAAAAATAAAAAAAAAAGGATTTTTTTTTTTGGAAAAATTACAATTGTAACTATGGATAGTATTTTTCATATTTAACAAAAGTAGAGTTTGTTTTTAATTATTTTTTGCAGAATGATTGCCATTCTTTTGTCAATTCAGACATAGTACAACATTTCATGTAATATTTTTGCATATTTGTAATGAGTTATCCCTCCTGTTTTAACAATCACCGAGCAGCACTTTGACACAGGAAAATGCCTACGACTCAAGGTCTAGTAACAAATTGCACTTATCAGATAAAGGACTTTGAATTTCATATGTTCCTTGTATTAAATACTTCTGATTTTATTTCAATTCACGATTTGCTGCATATTGAGTTAAGCCTGCAATCAAAAAGTCAAGTGCCTTTAAAACAGACCCTCCAAATATGTATGAGGTTTGTTTAAATGAGTACATTTTTTTTAGCATGCTAAAAAATTTCCTAGATTCTGACCCCCATATTATGAAACTCAGGAATATCATATATTGATATAATGTCTGTATGTTAATTTCATTTAGTCATGTGATCATGTATCTAGTAACAAGTGTTGTATATGGATGGAATGCAGTCACCACAATCAAGAGATTTGTAAATACAATGGACCTTATTTTCAAATAATCCGGGCGAAAAAAACTTGAAAGTTTAGTTTATTTTATTGTATTGACACTCATACATATAATTTTATAAAATTGTTAGAGTTTTGTTTATAGTGTTAGTTAATTGAAAGTCATACATATCAATTTTTTTTGTGATGAAAATACAAATTTGGGACTTTTGTCAGTCTTTTTTGTGAAGAAAAAAAATGGGAAGGGGGTATTACACCATCATTATCTGATTACAAACAAATTTGGTCTAATACTGGTAACAATTTGTTTAATTAGTTTCTAAATTAAAACAAATAAATGGATAAATTATTGAAAAATGGAAAAAAGCGGGTTCTTTTCTTCAGTAAAATTATTATTACTAGTCTCCACATGTTTGTTTGTACGTTGTACATATGTATCATAATTATGTAAATATTACGACGTATATTCCAAGATAATACTTTATATTCACCTTCCAATGATTAAATCAATGGAATATAATTAACATTAATATTTTTATGTAAGGTATATATTTGTGTAGTTATTCTTGTTTATTTGACTTAGAACCCAATTTCTAAGACAGGGTTAATGTTTCCTCTGCTATTTTGAGCATGACCTCTACACAGCAAAAGAATGACTTCCTCTGATAGAGTAGGGGGAGGGTTATTCGTTATTTACTTCCACTTCATTAATTTTTCAGCTATAGCATCACTATCAGACTAGGGAGGGAGAAAGCCCTGGCAGGTATTAGCAACATGAATAGGTATCTGGAAATCACAACACTAGAGTTGGGTATTGGGACTCAAATTTTAGACTTGTGGTCAGAAGCTGACATTCTTAAGCACTCGGCCAACCATGACCCCCTTCCCTTTGAGCAGATGTGTAAATAAACAACTTATAAGCCTATTCTGATACAATGTTATGTGATAAAGTTTGTCAATGACTTACGACAGGTAGGTGGTTTTCTCCTGGTACTCCGATTTCCTCCACCAATAAAATTGACTGCTATGATATATTTGAAATATTGTTGAAAGTGGCTTTAAACACCATAAACCTAAACCTGTATTGTATAAACAAGAACAACTACAGACAAATTATTTACCATGTAACCTTATAACTTTACATTCCTCATCAAATGGTTGTGTTATGTACATAGATTTAGATTTTATATAGAATTGTATAAACTCGCTAATCATGTACACATTATTCCTTTGTATAAACTCGCTAATCATGTACACATTATTCCTTTGTATACACTCGTATATCATGTACAAAATATTCCTTTGTATACACTCGCATATCATGTACAAACTATTCCTTTGTATACACTCGTATATCATGTACAAATTATTCCTTTGTATACACTCGCATACCATGTACAAATTATTCCTTTGTATACACTCGTATATCATGTACATAATATTCCTTTGTATACACTCGCATATCATGTACAAATTATTCCTTTGTATACACTCGTATATCATGTACAAATTATTCCTTTGTATACACTCGCATACCATGTACAAATTATTCCTTTGTATACACTCGCATACCATGTACAAATTATTCCTTTGTATACACTCGTATATCATGTACAAATTATTCCTTTGTATACACTCGCATATCATGTACAAATTATTCCTTTGTATACACTCGTATATCATGTACACATTATTCCTTTGTATACACTCGTATATCATGTACACATTATTCCTTCCATAATTTTTTTTATTTAGGTCCTTAAGTCAATTGACATGAATATTTGTAATATATATACATTGTAAATATATATATAAAGTCAAAATCTCCATTATCTTGAATTTGGATAAGTCGAAGTAAAATAATTTGTTCATCGAAGCTTTCATCATTGATAACTCATTATCTCATATCTCATTTAAGTTGAAGTAAAAAAAAATTATGTCCGCTCTTTCAACTTGATTTATCCCATATAACTTGAATACTCTGATATTTCAAAGTCAAATTATTGTAAATATAGATAAACTAGAAACCTCATAATCTCGAATTCATTTAGGTCGCAGTAAAAAAAGTTTTGCTTTCGTCATCGCTTTCAGATTTGTCCGAGTTTGACCCAGTACGGTTTAGCTGAATATTTTGATGTGAAATTGTCAAGTATTTTGATTTGTCAGAGTTCAACGCAGTGTGGTTTAGCTGAATATTTTGAAGTTAAATTATCGATTATTTTGATTTGTCCGAGTTCGACACAGTACTCTTTTTTAGTTGAATATTTTGAAGTGAAATTATAGATTATTTTGATTTGTCCGAGTTCGACACAGTGCGGTTTAGGTGTGTGTCCATATTTTACGATTTAAGTTTTGTACTTTTGCAAGTTGTGATGTTTTTACATGAAACAGTATTTTTATATTGAACCAAGCACTAAAAAATTGTTACATCTGAAATTTGTATTTACCTGTGTGACATTTCATTAGTGCCTCTGGAAATGCATTTCAGTTTTACAAAAAATGTCTTTTAAAATTGAGTGATTAAGCTTTCTTCAAAAGATTTCCCTTCAGGTGTTATTTTTAAACATTGATATAATGACAAGACATAACTGACCACTTTGACAAACTTTCCTATTTTCTAAGACAACAAAACTCAAGAAATTAATTAAAATTTTATTTTAGATGTTTAGTTCAATATATCGTAAAACTTCAACAAATGTTTTCCAATTATATAAAGAAAAGTAAACAAGAGATGAAGAAGTTAATAAAAAAAAAAGATGCTGGACATGGTCAGAACAGGTCAAAAATTGACATTTCAAAAGGGGTACATACTGATGGTTTCAGCTATTTTTCATTGATTTTCAGTTATTTTATTTTCTAACCAAAATCATCCCCCCTGGATATAGCTGACCACTTCGACAAACATTCCAAATTTTCTAAAGAAGAGTCAACAAATACACCAATGAATTTTTTTTTTTAAATAGTAAATATATCTACCGGTAACTACAAACATACACACATTTTTTAAAAGTCTTAAAGGATTCAAGGAATTAATGTAAGCATTGTTTATGATTTTGCTTTATATTTAGATGATATATTTAAGGATTGATCTAAAAAAAAAAATCGGTTCATGAAGAAATAAACTCAAAAATGTGGTACACACTCTGTAACCTGCAAAGTGGGTTACGTAATGGTATGTACCACATTTTAAATTTATTTCGAATGAATCGAACAAAAAATTGTGATCAATCCTTATAAATTAATTCCTAATAAATTTTGTTCTTGTCCTAAAAATATTTTGACTGATAGTAATTGCTTAAAAAGAATGAAAATTAAAAATTTTCCCAATTGAGACCCCAACATGTGACTTCCGGTTAAAAAATTTGTTTATGGAAAATAACATCAATTTTTTATCCAATCAAAATTTCTTAAACACATCAAATTAATTTATATTATTATAAAAAAAAGAGCATATATCAATGGCTGTGTTTATTATAGATAAGGAGAAATATATAAATATTTAATGTTTTGGAATATCTTCATTTCAAAATGTAACAACAGAAACGGAATACAATATATTTACATATTGCACAATTTTAATATAACTTCAATCAATAATAAAGAATACTGTTTTTTTTAAGATCAGCTCTACAGTAAAAAGATTCTTGTAATTAGATATTGTTAAGTTACTCGATAACTTACTGAAGCTTTCTGATTGGTTCACAAGGGCCTCCCTCACACTCGCTCAACAAACACAAATGAAATATAATATTTTGACTTAAAAATCTAGATAATATTTCTGTATCATTTAAATGTAATGTATATCTGTTGCCATGGAGTATACAACATGTTGCCATGGAAACTAAACCTTGTTACTATGGAGTATAAAACATTTTTTTACCATGTATTCTAAAACTTGTTGCCATGGAGTATAAAACTTGCTAGTGAGTATAAAACATGTTGCCATGTATTCTAGAGCTTTGTTATCATGGAGTATAAGAATTTTTGCCATGTATTTTAAAAGTTGTTGCCATGGATTTTGTATTGTGGTTGTGATATCGATTTCACTACCGTTAATTTCATTTATTTGATATATAATGATCAAGTTTACGCCAAAATGATGTGGTTGTGATTTTGAAAACTGTACATTTATGTATGGTGCATGTGTTTATTGTTGGTGTTATCATCAACAAAGTAATTTTTAAGTTATTTTCAAAAACAATTTTCTACGCAATTTTTAAATGTGTCATTAGAATACATGTATTAGGCTATAAAATGTTTAATTGATAGATTTTAATGGATTTTTCCACAACATTTCATGTGCTATGTATTTCTCACATTATTATGCAAATTCCAAATTTTATTTGATATATGTACCAGGTAGCTGATTTTATACTCTTGAATAATTAAATTCAAAGAAACAAATTGGTTTTAATTTAACATACTTGACTAAATTTCATAATGAGATGAATTTAATATTTCATAAATTTAAAATTATTTTAAACTATAGAAAATTTTTAAAAAAGCATCATTAATTTTCAAATGTAAAGTCTTTGATCTGAATTTTACTTTATAAAGAAAAATAAATAAACAAAAAAAAACTTGCATATGGGATGAAACTTGCATGACCACATCATTTCACTAAGAGAGGGTGGGAGCATGGATTATACAACACCTGTACCAATCCAGGAGAGTTGAGTGGTCATGCATGTGTGTGTGTGTAAGGGGTATCAATTTTGCTTCTGCTTCAACAAATTTTTGTGATTGGACTTTGGAACTGCTTTGACGATGTGATTTTAAACAAATATATATTATTGTGGTTTAAATAGAGAAATAGATAAACAAAAAAATGTGTTTATTAATGTCATTTCTTATCCGTTTTTACATTGTGTAAATACATTCCAGCACACATTTATACCTTTAAAAGAAAAAAAATCATACCATAATAAATAATATCATTAGACAAAAAATAACCACTATGCATTATTATAAATTGACCATAAATTATAACATGTGACATAGAAACATAAATTATGTTATTAATATTGATTTATGTCACATGATGTAGGACCATAAATTATGTTATAAATATTGATATATGTCATGTGACATAGGACCATAAATTATGTTATAAATATTGATATATGTCATGTGACAAAGGACCATAAATTATGTTATAGATATTGATGTATGCCATGTGACATAGGAACATAAATTATGTTATGAATATTGATTTATGTCACGTGACATAGTAACATTTCATTGTTTAGTTAGACGGTATATAATCTGCATGAAACAAACAAATCCCATAGTATTTTATGTTTGAAAAATGAAATATGCAATATTTAGTTCATGTATCATGTAAAATCATATCTATTTTTCCCCATTTATATCATTTATACAGATTATTGTTATTTTTTTGTACTGCTAATATAATGACCTAGTCATTTAAAATAATTAAAAAAAAATATATACTAAAAGACAGATTTTGTTGTTGTTTATATTTTGCTATTTAAAGCACGTCTTCAAAATATTTTTAAAAAATCAGTTAGTACAGTCAAACCTACCCTAGGTTGAAGTCATCACTTCGAAAGTTTTACGGTCATTACCATGACTTGGTTGACCCTTACGGAATATCTGTGTCCACAAATGACCACAGATATGTTCCACTTGTCGTAAGAACTTCCAGGTCCTTTCCTGTTCATTTCTTCTCACTTGGTTTGAAACTAGAGTAGCACAAAAAGTGCCACTAGTGGAGCAGGAGCTGCTACCCGTCCAGAGCACCTGAGTTCACTCCTGGTTTTAAGTGGGGTTCTTGTTGCTCTATCTTTGGTTGTCTGTGTTGTGTTTTGTAGATGGTTGTTTGTCCTTATTCTTTTGGCCATTGTGTTGTCTGTGCTTCTTCTTTTGGCCATTGTGTTGTCTGTGCTTCTTCTTTTGGCCATTGTGTTGTCTGTGCTTCTTCGATTATGGATTCGGGGTCCGGGTGGCTCAATGAGATAGGTCGTTGGATCTAACAACTCGAGCAAGCCTATCACCAATACGGCATGGGTTCGTGCCCAGCTTTGTAAATTACAAAAAAGGGTGCACTCGACTCGCAACCGCAAGTGATTAAGTTTACCAGTTGCTTGCCTTGGGTCAGTGGTTCTCTCCTGATACTCCTGCTTCCTCCACCACTAAAACTGGTCGCCATGATATAGCTGAAATATTGTTGAAAGTGGCATTAAAACACAAAAAAATCAATCATATTCTTTTGGCCATTGTGTTGTCTGTGCTTCTTCGATTATGGATTCTGATTACTCCTTTGATATTTTCAAACCTTCTAGTGACCACCTATGTTAAGAAGTAACTTGCAATTGTATTATGTGACCTTAATTTTAATATCCATTCTCAATACATTTCATGTTAATGAAACTTGTATTTAGCGACCACCTGTCATATATGACCCTATTTCAATGTTGCCTTGGATGGTCACTTAAGACAGGGTTGACTGTATATGGTAATTCCCCACATATAAGGCCACCCTTTCTACAAGGGAGGAAAAAGTGGCCTCAGAAAAGAGGTTACCTCTTTGAGAGGGACAAATCGGTAGTATTTTACCATCTCCATTCATCTGAAATCTGGCCTGATAAGAGGGGTGCCCTTTGATAGGAATGGGTTAATCAGAGAGAGGGATTACTCCATCAATGCTAGAAATTGAGCAAGAGGGGAAGCCTTTGATGGGAGGGGGACTAGTGGACCAATTCTAGAAATTGAGAAAATTTTTACCTTCTCCCAATGCAGTAAAACCAAATGTTATGGTAGAAATAATCATGGAAAATTTGGTTGCCCTGTATTATCATATGTTGGTTCAAATCTTGTTGCCCTAATACAAATTCTATGTCTCTGAGGTGATCTGATACTTGCCAATTTCTAAACCAATTGCTACAAACTGTGCACCACTTGTTTGCAACATGCATAGATACTATAATGGTTAACATGCTTGGCCCAATTGTAATAGAATAGTTTGAAGATACAACATGGGTAATCAGAATCCGTAAATCGAAGGGCAAACAATACATTGGCAAAAAAACAAAAAAAACCCAAAACAATGAACTACAAAGTACTACACAGAAAACTAAAGATTGAGCAACACAAACCGGTACCACTAAACATAGTCTGGTGAAGTCCGGTAGAGTCCGGAGGCAAAATATTAGTTTATATATATATTACCGGACTTCTCCTGACTCTACCGGACTCTGTTTAGTTCTACCCACATAAACTAGGGGTAAACATAGGTGAATTCTAGACACTTCGGCACCGGGACAAATCGGCACCAGGACACTTCGGCACCTATGTGAGACATTTCGGCACCAAGACAAATCGGCACCTCAAAAATACAAATCGGCACTTGTTTTTTTTCTTTGATTTTACGTACAAAACTTCCAATAGCCTTGAAAACTTAAATTGTGAAAAATCCCCCGTTTAAATTACTGCACTGAGTCTGTTGTTTATGGAAATTACGCCAGGTATGACATTTATATAAAAAGTAAGTCATAGGAGTGCATGCGTAAACACTTCATATTTCTTGTCCTCAATTTTCGAAATGCTTTTGATCTTAATCAAGAGAGTTAATAATGGCTTCTTTTAAAGAATATTTAAATCAGTTATGTTTTGATTGCATTTAAACGATCATTGATGGGTTTTTTTTTTTTTTTATAACTTTCTTTGATTTTATTTTTTAAAAAGCTATTAAATCACGCTGGTACTAAACAAAGACTGGTAAAGAGGGGTAAAGACTGGAGAAGAGATGTCTTTAAAAATCGATTTATATAAAGAAATAAAGATTGAAAATGATTAAATAAGACTTATTATTGCTTTTTAGATGTAAAAAAATCATATTATATCACAAAATATTAAATTCCGTCACAAAATATAAAATTTCCTCGTTCCAGTAGTAGGGGCAGCGTCCAGTAGTAATGGCGTCCATTAAAGTCTGGTCGGTATTTAGCGTATTTATACAGTTCACAGTATTCAAATTACAAAGTACAAATGTTAATAAGTTAATTTCAACCATATTTTTATATTTATAATGTTTTTGGGGGTTACTTTATTATGAAAGATGGCGCCGGGACTAGGCGAGGTTGTTTTCTGGCCGGGACTAGGCGAGGTTGTTTTTGCTCTCACAACATTTTTAATTTCAAGCCGCCTGTTATCAACTGCATCGATAACAGATACAGAAAATAGCTATTTATATCTTAGAAATGATCCAGGATGTACTACAAACATTTCAAATTGTGAATATGTGTTAGATCTTTTATGTCCGAGAGTAGTCCCTAAGAAGACCCGCCATTTTCGAAAAACAAAAACAGGGTATGTTAGCACGGGTACTCAATATAAACACGCGGTTTTAAGACTTGTATTACTATCGGGAGATATATCCCTAATCCCAGGACCTGTAAAATGTCCGTGTGGTAAATGTTTTAAACCTGTACGTAAAAACCAACAAGCTCTCCAATGTGAAGATTGTACTTTCTGGTTACATCGAAAGTGTACAAATGTAACACAAACTGAATACGACCGTTTATCTGTAAATACACGAGAAAGTTGGTTCTGTAGTAACTGTATTTTACCAAATTTTAGTGACTCGTTTTTTACCGATATTAATGAAATCGACAAGTCAAACACACCAGAGAGTGAGTGTATTGATTATCTCCCTTCACCAGAACAATGCACTTCCGATGTAAACAACGAACATGTGGAATCAGTTTTTGAGTCTCTCAGGGAATCGAGGAGAAAACACCCAAATAATTTTTCAGTGGCACATCTGAATATAAACAGTATCAGATATAAATTGGACGAAATCAAAGAGCTACTAAACGACAAAATAGTAGACCTCATAATCATTGCTGAAACCAAAATTGACCAATCTTTCAATGATAATTTGTTCAGTGTGGAGGGTTACAAACTTCATCGCCGGGATAGGAACAACAAAGGTGGTGGTATTTTGATGTTGATAAATTCTGATTTTCCATCTAGTAGAAAAGTTGACAAGGAATCTGATAAACTTGAAAATATTGCACTTGAAGTGTACATAAATAACAACAAATGGTTAATCATGGTTCATATATCTTGGAAAAGCTCAATTTTTCGCTTGAGATGCATGCTTTGAAAATGGCCCTATTAGTTAAAAATATATCTTATTGGTCTTTCCTCTTTGAAATTGCGGCCATTTCTCATCAATGGCTGCACCGATTTTGACCAATGTTTATCAGATAAAAGCCCATTATTAGATGAAAGATATTCATTCTAGAGTGTTCACAAGGATCTATCCCCCCAAAAACATATGACCTTGGATTAATAGGCTTCTAGATCTTTGTTAGTACTAAGTGCGTACCAAGTTTGGTTGAAATCCATTGAAAGATATTCATTCTAGAGTGTTCACAAGAAAATGTTACGGACGGAATGACGGATGGACGGAACGACTGACGGACAGTAGCGTTACAATATGCCTTCCTTCGCAACTTCGTTGGCGAGGGCATAAAAATAAATCTATGCACAGAAATGTTTGTCTGACATTCCCTGTGACATGGAGTTTGAAAACGTTATGGGTGACTCAAACGTTCCTGCGTCTGACAACAGTCATTTGTTGTCTGACAACAGTCATTTGTTGTCTGACAACACTACAGAACAAGAGCCACCTACATAAATCAATATATCACATTCAGAAGAATCATCAGATTCTGATCCCTGTATTCTTGACTGTTCTCAAGATACAAGTGACGTGAATATCACAAATTTGTCAATGGAAGTAGTACACCCCTACAAAAATCCAATGACAAATTCTGTCACTTCGTTCTTTAATATTGACAAGCTCTATGAGCTGGCTCAGTCAACGCCGCCCACTATGACTGCTATTTCCCAGGGTGTCAAAAAATGTGTATTTTGCTATTGACGACACCAACAACAGGAAGCGGCGCCTGTTGAAAAAATGCAGTGACTATTCCGATGACTGTGGATCTTGAGAATCTGCCAAGAATTCCACAAAGGCCATGTATTTTATCAGGTCTTCCATCGGAACATTGCATTATATCGAATGCCGGGCGGGTATATACGGCAAGCGATCAAAGAAAACTTGTGTACCCTTTGATCCACAGCCTGATCCGTCAACTACCACGGCTTTGGTATAACAACTGCAACGAGTCGTACAACGGCGTTGTTAAACGCAGCACAAATTGGGTTGTGCAGAAGTTACCAGACTTGGTATCTAAGTTGTACGACTTGGAGCAGGATCAGATTCGAGACATCCGGGGAGCCTTACACGACAATCGCAAGTTCATTTTGTCAAAACAGGCTTCTGTGCTGGAAGTCTCGCATGAGACGTGGACCCAGCTTACGCCCAGAGCAGAGGTCCAAACGCCTTATGAAATTACTTAATTTCAAGGTAAAGCACACTGATGCGCTCACATCGACTAATGGTCTATTGATCATACCATCTGTATCACGGGTAGCACAGAAGCCTGGTATGCGGAAGCGGGTGAAGACCTGTAAGACGCATACAGTTCAACATAAAAAAAACCCGGGTTTAAAACTTAACTGACTGACGTTTTATTTTCGCCCGCAAGAGAGGAGAGAATTTGACATGACAGACGGAGATTTAATTAGGTGAATTAAAATAATATCCTATAAAAGATAAAGCAATTTAATATTAAATATTAAATTTAATAAAAGTAGCTTTAGAATAAAAAAAATCTTCTTTATAGAATAAAAACAGACGATGTCTGACAAAACGAAAGTTCGTTTTTCGCCTTCAAGACAGGAGAATAACACAGACATTGACAAACGGCTTTATAGACTGAAATCAAACAAGTCTTAAATTTAATAAAAGTAACTTTAGAAAAAAAAATTCTTCTTTATAGAATAAAAACAGACGATGACTGACGAAACGAAAGTTCGTTGTTCGCCTGCAAGACAGGAGAATAACACAGACATTGACAAACGGCTATATAGACTGAAATTAAACAAGTCTTAAATAAAAAATAACTGATATTATAATCAAATTAATAAAAAAAAAAATAAGAAGAAAAATACATAAAAAAAAAATAAAAATATTTGGGAGGAATGCGGGACCCAAACTTTTTTAATTTGGCATTGATCAATTATACTTGGGAAAAAATTACGGGACCCACCCCCACAATGTTCATAGCCTTGTCGTGGCGTGGGGGCTCTTCCATATTCTACTAGTTCATGTGGATTATGGTTATCTAATATGAACATCCGGATATTTTCCTTCCCATTTCCGACTTGTGTTCTACAAATAGTTTTCATTGTTTACATCGCATGCATCGACATTGTATACATAATAAACTAAAGTAACCCCCAAAAAACATTATAAATATAAACATATGGTTGAAATTAACTTATTAACATTTGTAATTTGTAATTTGAATACTATGAACTGTATATACGCTAAATACCTACCAGACTTTAATGGACGCCATTACTACGGGACGCTGCCCCTACTGGGATGAGGAAATTTTATATTTTGTGACGGAATTTAATATTTTGTGATATAATATGATTTTTTTACATCTAAACAGCAATAATAAGTCATATTTAATCATTTTCAATCTTTATTTCTTTATATAAATCGATTTTTAAAGACATCTCTTCTCCAGTCTTGACACTTCTTTACCAGTCTTTGTTTAGTACCGCCCATTAAATCACGTATGTTTGAAAGAAAATGCGGTGCCGATTTGTCCTGGTACCGAACTGTCTTGGTGCCGAACAAAATAGGTATAATAGTAATCAACGCAGTACTTTTTATGAAATTCTAGACACTTCGGCACCGGGACAAATCGGCACCAGGACACTTCGGCACCTACCAACATAGGTGCGGCAGTAGGATAGGCAATTTCTTCTCTACCCGTCATTAATTAGATAAACGATGGATTTTCATAAAAAGTACTGCGTTGATTACTATTATACCTATTTTGTCTCAGTATTGTTAAAAATGCTATTATAGTGACAACCGGTGTATCAGGCTAGAACGTCCGACCGCCAGCTTGTCCGCACGGACATAATTGCCTAGGCAATATCATCCGGGCCGGACGATTCAGCCTAGACAATCTGTTCCGACCCTAGGCAATTTTGTCCGGCCTTTGTTTCATGAAATCAAAAGAGTTCAGATGTAAATTATAGTTAAATGTCCTTACAATCACCACAAGACACAATATTCGGTGAGCACTTCTTAAAAGATATAGTATATATTGAATGAATCTGTTACAGGGGCATTAGCTACGATTTTGACCCCAAAAAATTGTATGTTTTGGTAATTGGTAAATAGCTTTAAAATTTTGAAATAAAGGTAAATATTTCACATTAAGCAGCTTATCGAACCACTTTCCGCCTTTTGAGAACGAAAATTACCATCGATTACTTATTTGCTTGCAAGCAAATCAGTTGACCTCGCTTTTTCCGTATGCAATTGACCTTTACTAGTGACAGGTAAAAACGAATAATTTGTATTTTGTCGCCTATTAACTGCCAACTTTCATGGTTCTTTGTCCGTAATTAACACAGACTAAAAGCAGATTCACAAAAAAAATTAAAAAAATTAGTGCATTGTTGTACTGATTTAATGACGATTCGACAAACTCCGTAAACAATGTCGATAATTAATAAGATGACGTCCATTTCTTGATCGGTCTCAAAACACGAGCAGTTACACGTTTTTTCCCCGATGCGCGTACATTTCATAACATTTATAAGTAAGTTACAGAAACACGTTTTATTAAGGCATCAATCATAACTGATAGTTTTTATGGGTAACAAAAATTTACGATTTGGCAGATAATGCCCCTTTAAGTAAATTATTGGCAAACATGGAAAAGAGCGTTTATAACGCACTTCTGAAGTATGCAATAGACAAAGAATATCAAGAAGGGCTGACTGAAAACCTGGAAATCACAACAAGTGCTCAAAAAGACGACCATGTCCTTCAAATGTAAAAATAATAGTATCTGTCGTCATATTACAGTAGTTATTTATAGATATTTTAGAGTTTTATAATTCATATTGCGCCTAGAATGATAAAAAAGTGAAACAATCAAGCGTTTGGTTACATATAAACTTTACAATCTTTTAAAAAAAGGTTTGGAAACCTTCTCAATTGACAAGTCGTTTCATCAAACTGACTGAATTGACTATCAAACTGGTCAAATTGACCTTTCACATTGTCATCTAGAGGACAGTCATATTGACAACCTAAACTGGTCAACCTGACCATTTTATATTGTCATTTTGACTATTCACAATGATCATTTTGATTATCCAGCATTGTCAATATTTACTAACTTAATTGTTAATCTGACAATTTTTCATAGTCATTTTGACCAATTCATTTAATCATGTTGACTACAATGAATAGTCAGTTGGACCACTTCACATAGTCATAATGACCATCATAATCAGTCAAATATGACCAGTGAAAGAGTCAACTTGATTAGGAGACTAGTCAAAATGATTAAATGCATTGTCATCTCGAGGACAGTCAAACTGACCAATTAAATTGGTCGTTATGACTAACTTAGGTGTTCAGTGTATACCAGTAACAATTCTGAAACTTTAAACTCTGTTTTGAAACGAGCATGTGAGTGGAAAGAACTTCCCGTTGATATTGTGGTTTTAGGCTTTCATCTTTTACAAAATTTTGATTATTATGAAATTCTAAGGGGAATCTCTGGCACTGGTGATTTTCATTTAAAACCTGAATATAGAAGAGCATATGTTGCTCCAGACGAGATAATCATACCCCAAAAAATTGTTTGTCCTGACAATGTCATTGATTACATAAAAAACATTAAGGTAAATAGCCCCGTCGAATCCACGAACGAGCCGAGGAATAAGGTAACTGAAATTTTAAATTTTGATCAAACAGAAACAGACGAAAATCCTCAAAATAACGAGGGAAACATTGAAGAAGTTGAAAATGAAAATATAGATTTTGATCAATTTGTTGCAATAAACACTGAAGAAATTTCCGTTCTGGACAAAAATTGCAGTCAGCAAGCTTCGGCACGTTATATCGTTGAAAATAACTTCATCTTGTTAGTTCCATCCCAAGGTGTGTTTGTAGTTCATGGTAGGAGTAACGAGTATTGTGTTACAGTCTTTCTAAAAGAAACGTGTCAGTGTCCCTCAACAACTACTTGTCATTATATTTTGGCTGTAAAAATCAGCATAGGACTTCAACCAATAGAAAAAAAACGTGTGGTTAATCTGCGTGTCTTGTCGACTAAAAGTAAGAAAAACATTCACAAAAAATCAGGTAGGAAACAACCGAGACCTAATGACATTGAAACTGAAATTGAGCCTGCTCCCAATTCCATTTTTGTTAATAAAACGCCGAAAAATGTGAATTCTAAGCCACCTCCTCCGTCCTCAAAAACTAAAACTCCGTTTAAAACTCCCAGTAAATCTTCATTTGTCACTCCAAAATCTAAAAAAAAAATTAAATTGTCGCCTATTACTGCAGAAGATTCCAATAATTTTTGTTCTTCCTTAAAACGACAGGAGACTGACATTCATCCTCTCCCCCCAAAACAAAAGAAAAATAAGCATTCCTTCTGAAAATAAAATGCCATCCGAACAAATGACTCAGCCCCTTCCTTGGGTAGGTACTCTAAGTCAATCCCACAAGAAAATCATAATGGATAATAAAGAATTGTGTTCAGATATAATTTATTTTGCTCAAAGTATCTTGAAAAAACAATTTCCAGATATTAATGGTTTTCAGGATACTACTTTAGCTCCAATAAAACTAAATGACAAATGGATAAGTAATAATTCTTTCCAGACCCAGTCACATCCATCACTTCAAATTCATCATACTGTACCGGTAAACGGACAGAAAGTCACAGGACAAAAAGTCACAAAACTCCTAGGACAAAAAGTCACAAACTATATTTTTACACTGGCGGACAAACAGTCACAGGACAAAAAGTCACAATCTATATTTTTACCCTGGCGGACAAAAAGTCACAACTTATATTTGTGCTTAACATGTATGTAGGTAGGACAAAAAGTCACAATATGCATACACCTAGATTCATTGTCAGTCGTTCCCCATTGCGTTGGACAGGTCAGTATGTACCGGTTACATAAGTTGTCTCGAAGTAGTCGACAAGTTCTTCTGTCTCTGCTGGTTCTTCATGGGTGACGGATCTGATGTATGCTATTCCCTCTTGTAAGTCAGCAATTGGCAGACATGCTAACCCATCTTACGCCATGTTGCCTGGGTCGGGTGTTAAAAGCAACCTAGCTTGGCGTTCCACTTGACGACCGAATACAGCATTGATGGCACGTAGTAAGCCGTCTTCGAAGTCTGATACTACTTTGGCGACGTTGAGGGTGAGACTTAGTTCTCGCACTTGTCAACGACGGCCTGGAAAAGTTCCTGGTATCTTCTGAAGGAGATAGTAGACGGCAGTGATGTGTATGGTGCTGAAGGCTATTCTGATGGTGAATATCTGCTTGAATAATGGTGGTGCTGTGTCAAATGTTCCATCCATGAAGAAAGTGTCAACTTCCGCTAAGAGTCTGGGATGGTCTTCAGTAGCAAATGCGATAACCCTGTTGTTGGCATCTTGCCCATTGTCGTACAAGAGGAACGACTGTGGGTCTTGGTCTAACATTGTTGTCAGTTCCCCAAGGTGTGCAGGAGTTCGAAGTTGAGGTCTGTAACGTCTGATAGATCTCTTACAGTTGTCCTCGACAGGGAGCATGGCTTTGACTGCATCTGCACAATTGGATACAGACTCTGCAAAAATCTGGCTTGGTGCATTGTGTGACGACCGAGCTTTTTCCTTCATGCTGTTTCGTTGTTTGATACAGTTGATTGAGGCTTTATCTGGTGTGTGGTTGTGTGGTTGCCCTGGTGACGGATTGTCGTACTGCAGATCTGTTGACAAACTGCCTCGGCATCCACTGCTGGACTTAAGGGTACACTTCCACTACTGCTTGGTCTTGCGTAAGGCATGTCTTGTGTAAATAAAGCCATCATAGCATAACTTGGAACCACCCTTGTTACTTTGTCGAATTTCCATTTTTGAATGATGACAAGAAATTAAATCAATTCTTTATATACTTTTGAAATAAAAACAACAACATTTGGTATTTATTACTCAGTTTTAGAAGCCACAAATTACATGAATGATAAGAAGGTTTTGTGAAAACATATGAAGCTGGTAGATCTATGACAGAATGTTTCATTTCTTTTTAACTAAACCAACAAAAAATACCCCTGTTTATTGAAAGAGTAAAATACATCCTGTCAAATAGAAGCCAATCAAACTGATTTAATAAAAGAAAATAATATGTATCAATTATAATCAACCAAAATTACCACTGTTCATTGAAAGAGTGTAATACATCCTGTCAAACAGAAGCCAATCAATTAAACAATCATTTTATAAAAGAAAATAATATATGTTGATTAAAAACATTTTTGTTTATGTATCAATTAACAAAATAGGGATTTTAATTGATTGGGGTGACAATAATGCCATACATGTAAATTTTTAATAATCAGGTGTGATTTGACATCTGTTGTTTGTTTCACATAGAAACTATAGATCAAAAATCAGATTTTCAAAGTGTTTTATTCCATACATTTTTTTAAATAATTAAAATCAAGTATGAATATAATATGAAAGCAAAAATGGGCATAAAATTGAATTGTGACTTTTTGTCCTATAGTTACAATGTAATTGTAATACATGGGGCCACCAGGCCAGTCATTTTACAAAATTGTTCATTGTGACTAGTTGTCCTAGTGAGAAGCTCCTATGTTGTGACGTTTTGTCCTGTGACATTTTGTCCTATGTGTTTTGTCAAAATGCAAAATTTAAGCTGTGACTTTTTATCCTGTGACTTTTCGTCCGTGACTTTTTGCCTGTGACTTTTTGTCCTGTGACTTTCTGTCCTACATTCTACTGGACCTACTAGGTAAAAATGTACTGTACTGTAGTTATTTTTTTTATTGCAGACACGTGTCTGTTTGTAAATAGTTCTATAAATAGAACGCAATTGTTACCCGGATGCAGATCGATAAAAAATCTGATGGGTCCTCGTGCAGTGCATTTCAAAGAATTGAATGACCAACCGTTGCATATAAATGAACATATTAAATGTGAGAACTAAGATTTCATGTCACAGAAATGGGAATAAATAAATTAAGTTCGTTTGCTTAAAAGTAGAAACCAAAGTAGCTTCGGTGGATGCGTACTGCATTTTTGATGGTGCCATTTATATTTTAAAGTTTCTTTAATCACAATTTATAACTTTTAGAGAGAATCACTTTCAAAATACTTAATGGATACGAAAGATTTCAATAAACATGATATTGACTTTTTCATAAATGAAACGTGGCAACAATAGTTCGTTATTCCGGACATTGTGACGAATCGTGCAATGAATGACGATTACAAAAATATGTCCACTTTCAATTCACTGTGGCATTTTGAGTACACTATATGTCATAACTATAAAAAAAAAAGATCATTATCGTCTGGGACTATTATACTAGGTCAGACAGAAAATGTACTCTTTGTGCTTTAAATAGTATTGAGGACGAGTTCTATTTTATACTGCAATGTGATTCTTACATAGAATTAAGAAGCCATTATATCAAACAATATTACAGACGCCCATCTTCGTTTAAATTAGTTCAGCTACTTAGCACTGAAAATGTCAAAGATTTGCGTAATTTGTGTAAATTCTTGTTTCATGCATTTAATCGTAGGTCTGAACAGCTAGCCAACAATGTAATCACTTGATTTTCATATGCTTCTCTGATGTGTTCTATTATGTGATATATGTATGCATGTTATATTTATGTACTGATGGGCATAATCTGCTTAAAGTAATAAAGAATTGAATTACTGTATAATAGTCCCAGTTATCGTTGATTGAATTCTTTGTCGGGATCATTATCTTTAACCAGGTAAATCTAGCCAGGTGAGATCAAAGATTACGCAATCAAAACAAAAATTCTATTATCCGTTGATTGGCATGACATGTCATAAAATTGTCATTGTAGTGACAACTAATTAGTTTTAATCAGCAAATGAAGAAGGAAAATGGATTTTAACAAACATTTTTTTTATGATTTTTTGAAAATTCAAGTGACGAATTGGGTACGGGAAATACTCGTCACTTTCGAATATCAATCGTCAATGACGAAAGTGACGAGCGCTAGCTGAATCACTAGGTCCTAGTCAGCATTGGGTGACATCAATTCAGCTCGACAAAACAATTATTTATCTTTTAGACAGCCTTTCGTTGAAATTAAGCACGTTGAAATGCAATTAGCACAAATTTACGGTAAAAAAAGAAACAAAAATATGCATCAAAATTCCTGATATTCAACAACAAAATAATAGTATAGATTGTGGTCTTTTTGCAATTGCAAATATGGTTGAATTTTGCATAAATAAATATACTGGAAACTTAAATTTACAATTTAATACTAAATATTTAAGGGAACATTTAATTTTCTGTTTAGAACAAGGTCACTTCAGACCATTTCCTAAATTAGAGAATTCTTCAAAATGTTTTCATAATAAACCCGAAATTCATTCAATTGTTCTTAGTTGTGAATGTGGAGATCCTGATACAATAGAAGACATGATGGGGTGTGACTGGAAATCTGGTCTAAAACTTGTAGTACTTGGAAACACAAATCATGTGCCAATTTGGATGTAGGTGACTTAAATTGGTATTGAAATAAAAACATAAACTGATCATTAAAGGGAAGCTTCGCAAAAAAATTATTTTTTTATATTTTTTTCCTGATGTATAAATATGATGTTTATATGTATATTAGCGTTTTATTATGTTGGATAAGGGAATGAAATCGATTTTAAAATTCGGTCAACGATAGATGGATGTCGCCATTTTGAAAGCATCTCGATACTAAATATCACGTGCTGTCTAAATACCATCACGCCCCAAAATAAGCGTGACAAACCGGGGTCCTCATTCTCATAAAATTGAGAGGATTATGTAAACATAATAATTTGTAATACAGAAGTTTTAATTTGACAACTACAGACGATGAGTATTATAAATACTTTTAAAGTTTATTATACAAAACTTCAGGGTACATCTCTAACATAATATAATAATTTGTTTATGGAAATACAATATTCGTATTCGCCAACAGTAAAAAGATTAATCTGTTTTCATTAACGGTTATTTCTGATTTGAACAAAGCGTAACATACATGTATAATATGTCTCTACGTAAAGAAAACATTTTTTGTTTATTTTAATCACGTCTTTCGAACTGATTAATCTCAGAATAGTCATAAAAAATTAGTTTTTTGCTTTTATAAGGAAAAATTGCATACGAATGTTGTTTTTGTCTATTTAGCTTTTTGGGGTTTGCAAGAAGAATTTTCTACTCAGCCCTGTTCACCCTGTTTTACTTCATAATTTTGGTTGTTGCTATATCATTTTATTAGAAAAAGTTCAAATTGAAGCAGCAGAAATCATAACTGGGCTCAGAAAGGGAACTTCTCACAATAAATTATACACTGAACTAGGTTGGGAGACACTAAAGGTGCGTCGAAGGAAAAGTAAGCTTATTTTATTACATAATTATTTATTAATGGAGAAATACCAGAATACCTTTTAGATGAAATCCTTTTGCATTTAAACGAAAATATGCATTATAACTTGAGAAATAATCGATTCTTTAACCTCCCGTCTTGTCGTACTTCTTCTTCTTATAAAAACAGTTTTTACCCTAGTGTGCTTGATCAATGGAATCAGCTTGATGTTGACATTCAGAATCTTCAGAGTGGAGCGATGTTCAAAAAGGAAATTAGTCAAGAAATCTGTGTTCCCCCTCCTTATTTTGAGTATGGGCAGAGAAAGATAAATATATTACATTGTCAGTTGCGAAATTTGGCAAGTAATCTGAAACATCACTTGTTTTTGTCACACCTGTCAAACAGTGCGCAGTGTGGGTGTGGGGATGACACTGAAGATAACTTTCATTATTTCTATGTATGTCCGTATTTTATACAACAAAGATTTGCTTTGTTTTCTATGATTCACTGATATACTAAATATTGACACCTTACTTATGGGCTCTTCTGAATTATCGGTTGATGATAATATAGAAATCGTAGAAACTAAGAGATTTGATTTCTAAATTATCTTATTCATTATACATCTTTGGGAAATATAAAATATTTAATTAACATTGACTCATATACTTAAATTTCATTTTAGTTGAAATATTCTTAATTTCAATTGATAAAGATTGTTAAATCCATTTGTATCTATAATGTCTAGCTGAACAACCTCACAGTGTATTCATTACTATTTTACCAGAAATATTCTGATTCCTCATTAATATAAACACTTTTGTATATTCAATATTACTACTATATATTCTGATGTCCATTCTTATTGTGGAAGAACACTTACATAGGCTGTGCCTGATGTGTAATCCCTTTGAACTTCTGTACTATATATGTGCAATTGATTCAATAAAAGATTTGAAATTGAATTGAATTGAAATTGAAATTGAATCATTCTGTTGGTGCTAAAAAAAATCAAGATAAAAATCCCTCTTAAATCATTAACAATTCAATATGACTTACGATCAATGTTAATCTTAAGATTTTTTTTGTGAAAATAGCCCCAGAATCATTGCTGTATCACAGTAAATCCTTGGTCACAGGTAGCGTTAACAGGTCACACGTGTATTCAGGTATTCGGTCAGAGTCCTGTCGACCGGATGTAAAATGACACTTGTATATTCTGCCTGGCGACTTCCTGGGTGGTTACGCAATATTGATCGAGTAAAATGATAATTATTTGATTAAATGAAATTAATTAAAAACAGTTTATGAACATTGGTTGTTAAAATATTGATTGAGTAAAATCATAATCCTTTGTTTTTATTGTTAAAAAGAAAAATTATTTTCGAAACGTTTCGGCCTAAATCATTTGATTTAAAATTAAAATTAAAGCATCTTTTATGAACATCGATTGTTTAAATTGTGAATACATATTAATTATGACGAGACAGCTATATATAGTTAGGCCAAGTTGGCACCTCTCATAATGAAAACTTATAATTTCAAGGATGGTGTATACTTTTTTATCATCTAAAACATAATTACAATTATAATTGTATTTGGTCGGACATCGTGGGTGCACTCCGAGTATTTGCTCGGACGTGAGAGTGGATATTTAAAGATTTTTTTTACATTTCTCGACGTGGACATTTTAGCGTGTGCTTGTGTGTTTTTGATACTGGAAACAAAATCGAGATTTTTTTTAGGAATTCCAGATTTTTTAAACTTCATCCTTGTATAGGTCGATGTGGACGATAGGTCGAAACCAGCGTATTGAGGGAAAAAATATCGACCTATCGTCCGTAAAATACGGTAGTTTGTGTTTAATGTTTTGTTTTCTTTTTGTTATTTACTTAGTTTAGTAATGGTACATTTTTTTGTGCCTGCGCATTGTTTAGATAACCCATGTTTTGTCTTCTTGCATGTGTTTTGCTATGCCGTTTGTTCTGTTTTAAATACATGCGCAATGTGTACACAAGTCATTTTGAACATGTTTGGAGCTCACCATATCAACAAACAAACAAAAACAGATTCACAGCATATTACCAAATATTTCTTTATAAAAACTTTTCATTTAAATCAAGTTGTGTCCTTTGCAAGGTTGATTGCTATGGTTATAAAAAAATATGTATGTCGTGGGAATATTTTCTAGGTGATTGGAATTAGGTTGTCTTGTAATATACAGGATGTACCCAATATACAGGAAGACCCCCTATTGTGAAGACATCTATTTTGAGATGCCATATATTCAATGAAAATAACAACCATATTGTTACATAATAAGAATAAGAATTAGATAAGAAATTGAAATTTATAGAAGATATTTATACACATTTATAAGAAAAAAATATGAATTTATATTTTTTTTAAGTACACATAAATTGGAAGACGGCTTGAAAATCGAAAACGCAAAATAGTTGCACTTTGTATCTATGTTTATAAGTCTTAGTATAATAAAAGGAATCTTGAGCAACGTTTTTTTTCCACACCTGTGATAGGTGTATTTGTATATCATGAATGCACGATGCGATGGCATGCTGAGATGCGTGATGTTTTGACAGGTAAACTGTAAAAAAAAACCCGTAGAATACGCTAATAAAGATATTATTTCACCTATATCAGGACTCCACAGACTGTCAATTTTCAAGAAAAAAAAGCGTGATTTTATATTAAAAGGAGTCTTGAACAACGTTTTTTTCACACTTGTGATAGGTTTATTTGTATATCATGAATGCACGATGCGACGGCATGCTGAGATGGTGATGTTTTGACAGGTAAACTGTAAAAAACCGTAGAATACACGAATAAAATATTATTTCACCTACATTTGTACCAACTCGTCTTGAAAAGCAACTAGTGTGTATTCAAATTGGTATGGAAAAGGACAGCTTGTACCAACTCGTCTTGGAAAGCAACTAGTGTGTATTCAAATTGGTATGGAAAAGGACAGCTTCAAGAAGCTGTCCTTTTCCATACCAATTTGAATACACACTAGTTGCTTTTCAAGACGAGTTGGTACAAATGTAGGTGAAATAATATTTTATTAACGCTATTGGAGTATTAATAACTTAGCTACTTCGTGTTCTGAACGTTTATCTCGTATGGAACAGGACAGTGACTTTACCCGATTAAAAAAAGTGCATACTGACGGCATTTTCAGTGGATAGTTATCTGCCAGAGCGACGATTGAACTTTCAAATGTATACTTTTTAGCCAAATTAGCAACGTGTGTGCCACAATATGACTTGACGATTTGCAGTAAATGCATGTCACCTTTTATGGATACAATTGAACATTTTGTTTTAAGTTGTGCAGTAACGGAAGAAGTTCGTGACAAATTTTGGATATCAATCCTTAGGAATCCAAACTTTTATTTATCTTGACACTTTATATTCTTCGTCGACTGAATAATTGTTGTATATACTTCTAACACGTGTGCAGAATTTAACGACAAATTGTCCAGATATCGAAGACGATGTATATACGTTAATAAACATTTGTGCCAAATATTTACGTCGTTCTGCACGTATATTTTTTTCTCACAGGATGAATAATTAAGTTTTTTATTGTATTCTCTCTTTAAAGAACTGTTCCATATTCTATAATTTATGATTGAAAATTGTTAAATATATCTCTGTACAAGAGGAATTAAAGAATCTATATAATCTAGAGATCAATACACAGGTTACGCGTTGTCAAAATTATCCATTATATTTTTTCGCACATTAGCAGTAGAACAAAATTAACATAATTGTAAAAGGGATCCTATATATAGCGAATATAGTTGACTGTTGTAAAACACTCTTTCCGTTGTAAATATATAGGAAATGAAACATTTTGTTCATTTAAAATAGTTGTTTGTCAAAAAGGTACGTATCTGTTCAATTCAGTATTTCATTTTCCAACGGTTATTAGATGTAAATTACAGTCCTCTGAGCGCTTTAAATGAAGCGAATTTAACATCAGCGACCCAGACTTTAAATTTCAATACCACAATGCAAAATCGGGCCAAAACGTCATCGCCCGGTACAAAAAGTAGAAATTAAAATTACAAATTTGCGATTTGCTTCGTTATTTGTGGAAATATGTCGATAAAACTTTGTGAATATGTATTTTATATCATCAGGAACATATTTAGCTAACATGTAAAAAATCGCGAAGTTTCCCTTTAACAATAACAGGAAATTGGTAATAAAATATGACACATGATTACACCCTCTGATAATACTGGCCTGACATCATTAATTTTTAAATTATGGTTTTGTTGTTGTTGTTGTTGTTTTTTTTGCATGTATATTCTTAATTTATTATTCAAATTTTAATACTTTTCATAGAATATTAAAAAAAAAAAAAAAATTCATGCTATCAATAGTTTATAAGCTAATCATATTCTTTTTTAATGAATAATTAAAAAAATATTAAAAATCCTTTTGAAATATAAAATAGTTTTTTCAGATTTAATATTTTTGACTCATAGCAAATTTTAATAGATTAGGAATTAAATTTTGAAGGGAAAAAATGATAAAAAAATAAATAAATAAATGGATAAAGATATATTTGCAAAATTAAATTAGACATTGTTTTCTCATTTCAGAATTAATCTAATTGATAATAATCTGACTCAAGCAATTTCATTTTAATTCTTCATTTCTATGTTTTCATTTAAACACATATCTTTTTTCTTTTTAAGAGAAGTAGTATTTGATGAAGACAATAACACATTTTTTTTTAAATATCAATACATCTTTTAAAAATTAATAAATAAATATTTGTTTGATAAATCTATAAAATATTAAAATTTTGGTTTTTATTTTCAAAATTATGGCTCTTAACGAAGAGGCGTCCATGTCGCAGGAGCTGGACAGTATACGTTGTGTAAACAATATTTTATTATAGAATAAATTCAAAACATACAGATTACAATAGTAATAATGATAATGGGCAGTATACTGATTATCCATAGATTTATGGTATACCTAAAATGAATTTTTTACATTTTGACATTACAGTATACTGGCAGACATTCTCGATTCTTCTTATTTCCATTGGTATTAATATAATATTAATATAGTGTGTCAATATTGGCATTGCTTACACAAGGAGATAGACATAAACTCCATTTCCTAGTAAAATGAATTAACAACACCGATTTTTCCAGTCTAGGTATTGCCCGTTAAACATTGTCAACATTTAAAAACCAAACCTTTTTTTTTTTAAACTTTATGCTTCAAATTAAACATTACAATCAACAATATTTGACAGAAATATTATTTTTTATTCTTTTCAAGCCTTTGAAATGTGAAACATCAAAATTTAAGTCGCCATTTTGATTTAATAATTTAGAATCAAAGATTTTTCCAGTCAAGATATTTTGTATACACAGTGATCAAAATTTCAAAACTGTTATATATTCTAAAGCCTTAAACTCTAACTTAAACATTGATATATGTTTTATTTGCCAGAAATATGCATAAAATATTTAAAAAAAAAAGTGGTTGAAACATTTTCCAGGCAATCAAAAGAGGTAATTATTTATGATACCCAACTTTTTCCAGTCACGAGTTAAGATAGTAAATAACATTTTTTTTTTATAAAAATTAGTTCAAAATGTAGCTTAATCATTTAAAAAGACTGCATGGTAGGTGATTTTATTGTACTATATTCCTAACCATAGAAATAGATGTCTATATGATGAAAATCTATCTCCAGTCAATTTATTTCCAGGTAATGTACCACGCCTCGTTTTCCTTCCAGTTGATGCCCTGTATAATCAATCACTGACTCACCATTTTTTTCCTTCCAGCTGATGCCCTGTATAATCAATCACTAATCCATTACTCATTCCTTGTTTTCCTTCCAGCTGATGCCCTGTATAATCAATCACTAATCCATTACTCATTCCTTGTTTTCCTTCCAGCTGATGCCCTGTATAATCAATCACTGATTCATGACTCATCCCTTGCTTTTCTTCCAGCTGATGTTACGGTCATTATTGTAAGTCTTTTTTTTGTAATTGTAAGTTGTATGTTAGCTTTTTAAGGATTATTATCTGCTCTCGAACCCGACTAGACTGTCCGTAAATCGACTGACAACACAATACAAATGAAGATAATGTATTACAGCCATTCTCCTATATCAGGGTCAATAACAAATTACCAGAAGTCAAAACTTTTTACTGAAGTACCTGTACTAAGTCAGGAAAGTGAGCGATCATGTATATTGTGTGTTAGGGATATCGAATTTTCTTATTTCTACGATTTTTATATTGAATTTTTTGAACTTTTCCGACGATGTGATACTTTTTTTTCATTTCATTATAGGTTGTGAAAAAAGAATTATTATGATGTATCTGCAACAGGGCCTCCAAGAGAAATTTTGCAAGGCGTAACAATACTGCTTTGGGGTCTAAGAACAGACTGAAACTTCTCTCAAAACTGTGGATTTTAGTTGAATATACCAAAAAATAATGGAAAATCAAAATAAAACGACAATGACTAAGGCTATGGGGCCCTTCAGAGATTCACGGGCCCTTTCGTGGCTTTCCGTGCCCCGTACCGATGTACCGGCTGATCCCTCCTCTCATATGCCCTTCTTTTTACCATCGTAGATTCTGTAAATCCAGTTCTCTATCATATGGATACAATATTATGTGTTTTGTTAAGCATGCTAGTAGCAAGCTTTACTGCTGAGATGTCATTTACTGTACTGACGTTTGAAAACTTGTGTTAGTTCGACTATGACGAATGACAGGCTATCTTCCCTGAGATTGATGCATATTCACCGAGATTTTGAAGTGGACTTGTACAAAGCAATGGAGGTGGTCGTATCTGCTAAGACACGAAGGGCAGATTTTTCACAATTTTAAGATATTCTTGTCTATCAAAATCATTAAAATTGTGCTTGATTCTATGTTATATGAAACCCTGAAATGGCCCCAGATCGCACCATTTTGCATCTCGTCGAAAGTAATTATGGCGTGCACACTATTAAGGCTCAGCTACGTCCCTGCTAGTGTGTCAAAGTTTGATAAAAGCACATTAGGTCATTACCACTCTTCAACAAAATTAGTAAATGACAAATAAAACTTTTTGTTTTAAATGCTGTCCTAGTCCAAACAGAAATATCTCGGATTAAAATATGCTTCCGTAACAGTGAAATGAAAAATCCAGTTTTCTTCTGTCAATTTATAACTATATGTGCATTATATCCAATTAGACTTATAAATTAAATCTAAAAATTTTAAACAATTTTCTTTTTTTTTGCTTAAATTTGGTAGGTTTCTTATTTTTTCAAAATTACTATTTTCCGTAACGTGTAATGTTTACAGGTCATATTTTTTGTAAACACCAAATTCATATTGACCTTTCGTCTTTTTTGGACAAAGTAACAACTAATTTTCTTGAATTAAACAATAGTTATGAATTAATATGTTTCCATCACATTATTATTCGATTACCACATATCTACAAAATTGATTAATTACCTATTCAGTTCGAAATTCACACTTTATTCCATAATACACTCTAGCAGACGCTAATTTTTTGATGCATGATGGGAAACCGTGTAGGTTGAAATTGATCTGTTAACTTCTTTGTAATTGATAAGTTTATCGAACCTTTATTTACGTTACGGAATATTAATGTTACGGAAGTATAGATTATATTAGGAAAACACATGCTTTACAGGAATATTTTCCGTGTATCCAGTCTAAATTATTTTTTCAACGAGGGCAAAAAGATGAAACGCAACTGAAAACGTCTATCCGACATTAAAGTAAAACCTTTATTTCACTAAAAAAAGCGTTATGGAAACATGGATTCTTAAACAAGACATTCTAAAATTTAACAGTTTCAGTCAAAATACGGCCATAATTTCTGACGGAGAAGTAGAAATCAAACTTAATCCAGTATATATAAGCAGAAGGTATAATAGTGTTATAAATAATACAGTATAGTGATGGAAAGTTTGCAATAATTAACAGAAATAAAATCTGTTACGGAATCATAGTTTGTTTTAGTGACACGAAATTTCAAACGATAAAAAGCTAAACCCTAACCGAGAGCTGTTGTTCCGTTCCGTAGTTTTAAAATGCAACTACAACTACTTCGGAATTGGGTTGTTCTTTGACAGTGGAGACGTTTAATTCAACTACAGCACTAAAATTCTTCGATAAATAATACTGGCGACATTTGCTTTCTATCATTTTTGGACTTTTTAGACATGAGTTTTGTTTCAATATTATTATAACCTATAACAGATCGGAAAGTTGATGTTTTAATTTTCTATCATACTATATTAAGTAAATAATTCATTAATTTTGTACAGAATGTAAACTACCTGAACATTTTCGTATAACAAGTTATTTTACTTACTATATCTTTATTTCTCAAACTGACAGTGCATAGCACATATACAGAGACGTTACAAATAAATGAACATATTAAACTATATACAATATATACAAATACAGTAAATCGACAGATTGAATTATCCTTGAGGACAAACTATCATATTTATATATCTAATGAATTTACATAGTTTTTGCAGGATTAGTTTCCGTTTACTAGTCATTAAATTTTAGAATTTTATTATATTGGGACGTTCAATTAGATGTTGTGGAGGGTAGTGAAGTACGCTTTTCGCTTAAATTAGTACATTCAAATATGTAATGATATTCGTCTCCAATTTGATTCTTTTGACAAAGTTCGCAATAGCGATTTTCCCTAGGAATATTACTCCATCTTCCCTTTTCTATGGGCAATTTATGATTTGTAGTTCTAAATTTACATAAAAGAAGGGAATTATGTTTAAAATCAGTTTTGAAAATTCTATAATTAAATGCTTTAGGGGAATTATGGACTGACGAATTCCAATCCTGTAAAAACTGGTCTAACAATGTTTGTTTTATACTTTGTTTTAGCCACTCGATGCTTTTGAAAGTTTGCGTTTGCCATATATTAGAAAAACCAGTTTCGTTTAATATTTTTTCCAAGAATTTTATCCATTTAATATCGAAATTTTGTTGCGAATACAAAAGGTGTGATAAACTATACATAATGCATGATATTTTGGATTGTTTTCCACAAATAATTTTTGCCCAAAAAGAAATAATTCTAATTTTAATGTCGATTTCGAACGAATATCTACCTAATTCACCATATATCATATAATTCGGAGTAGACGTCTTGAGGTTCAGAATCATTTTACAAAATTTTAAGTGTACTTTTTCTAACACGTCATTGTTTCCAAATCCCCATATTTCGCAGCCATAAAGTAAAATTAGTTTAACCATTTTATCGAAAAGACTCAATAGACATTTTATAGACAAGTTGTGTTTTCTTCCTAATTTCAGTACTTCATACATAGAAACACGCGACACGAATTATAATTAAAGCAATTACATACAGGAGAATGGCTGATTAGTATTTTACTATCTCAGGGCATTTGAAATCTGGCCTTATACTGTTCATAGACAATACTTTATTTAGCCACAGACAAACTGAGGTGTACAAGAGGACATAATATAAATATACAAACAACAAAATCAAACGATACAAAATATACTACATTATACATACAACATAACATATGTCTCTAATGCAATACACAATACAAAACGCACTACACAACATAAATGTAATACACAATACAAAACGTTCTACAAAACATAATTTAATACACAATACAAAACACAGCACACACTATTGATCATAGAGTTGGGTATAACATTTCCTTCCATTTTTTATATTGTACGAATAATAATTTTTAAATATTTTGCTAGATTTTTATAAAGTTCGACGTTACAAAACATTAACAACCGTTTTAATTTGTAATCTCTTAGGGTTACAGTATAATATGAAGGTATATATTTTTTACGAAATTTCTTCAAATCTTCATTTTCGCATACAAAAAGATAGTGAAATTCATCCCCAAGCCCATTCCCACAAAGATGACAGATTCTTTCTTCTTTTGGTACTTTGTCCATCTTCCGGTTTCAATGGGAATTTTTAAATTTGAGCATCTCAATTTAGCTATATACAACCTATCGCACTGATTTAACCGTAGTAAATATTTTTCTAAACCAAACTCAGTTTTATATTCTGAATAGAAATTACCTCTGGATGAATTACCCATTTGAGCAAACCATTGTTGGATAAATTGATCGTTTAATTGTTGTGAAATTAATTTTTTCAAAGCCGACCTATCCATTGGAATTTGACCTTCCAGATAAAACTCAACCCATTTTCGTTGAATATTGACTTTACATAAGATACCCATTTAAATTTCTTATTATTTATTATTATTATTCTCTAATAAGAGACTATTCCAAAATAAGACCATTTTACGTTTTATTATGGTTACCATGGGGAATCTACCTAGTTCCCCATATACCATATAATTTGGTGTACTAGATCGCATTTTTAAAATGTTTTTACAAAATTGAAGATGCATTTTTTCTATCGTGTCTTTATTTTCAAATCCCCACACTTCAGACGCATACATTAAAACAGGACTTACTAGAGAATCGAATAGTTTTAGCTGTAAATCAATGGGAATACAAATATTCTTAATTTTTCGATAAAGAGCAAATACAGCTTTCTGTGCTTGCTCAACCAGTTTTTTCCTAGCTTTACAAAAACTACCGTTAAAATTGAAAAGTATACCAAGGTAAGAATATGCATCAACTATTTCAATATTTTCTCCATACAATTTAAAATTCTGGTTGTGTCTTACTTTCTTTTTACTAAAAACGACCACTTTAGTTTTACTTCTGTTAACTTTCAGTTTCCAATTATCACAGTATTTTTCAAAGTACGTGAGAGTTTCTTGTAATCCTTCTGGAGATTCAGAGAGTAGAGTTGTGTCATCAGGAAAATTTATAACAGGTGCCTGATTAACCGTTTCGTCACATTCTTTCTTAATTACTGTTTTATCGTCTTCAATATTTACCGATGTTATTTCAGAGTTGACAATTTCAGGGAGTGCAACCACAGCCATAAGATCAGGATACACCAAAATTTCTGATATAAAGCCATTTAACTGATATGCCAAGAGAACCAAGTTATATATATCGTCTTTTGATAAAGCTTTTTCATACTTTTGCTGACTTAGTATGTTTTTAACTTGTTTAGTATTCCTAGGATTACATACCGCTTGATGACTACCTTTTATAACATTTGTACAAATCATTTTCTTGTAAACTTTATGTGGATCTCCCTCTTTACATTTAATTTCTTCAACAACTGATGACATGGTTCGAACAAATTCAGAGTCATGTTTACTGTTTCCATGTGGCATTGCCTGATAAACATTTTCATCGCCTAATTAATGCACCAAAACTAGATTGGGATTGCTGTCCAGCCAATATGCAATCCGTTTAAAAGAATTTGTTGAACGCTGTCTTTTGCGACCCCCTTTAATTTCAAAACCTGGTAGTCTTAGCTTAAAATAGCACCTTATCAATTTACCACCTTCCTCGTCATGTTTAGATACAAATTTACTATCGTTTATCCAGGTGTATTGATCACATTTCCAATCGTCAAGATGTTTAGATTGAACCAAATAAACCTCTCCACCTTTAGGTTTTACAGGAGGAAGAGTGCTAATCTTATCTTCAGTGGAATTTTTTAAAATATTTTTAACCATGTTATTGTCTAAAGATGTTAATTTATCAGTAAAAAAAGGACTGATTCCTCCCCCAATTTGACGGTGTAAATTTTTATAATGATCAAAAGACTTAGAGCGCCCACTAGATAATTTTGAAATCATTAAAGATGGAGCTGGTGGACTATGAGAGCGACCTCGCTGAATGAAACTAGATGGAGCACATCGCTGCGATGGTCTACTTCGTCTACTACTACCTGAGTGCGAACTTACAGACTCGTTACATACACTCTGATCACTAGAATCTGAATTTAAACTGCTCACCGTGCTTACAGAGTCGGAAATACTTACATTCTGGTCACTTGGCTCTGAACCTACAGATTCGGGAATACTTACAATCTGCTCACTTGGAGACGACTTAGACTTACTCGATACTACCGACTTACTGACAGACTGAGATACCGGAGACGCCTTAGAAGATGTAATAAGGCCTTTACTGGAGAAGAAGCACGAACAGACTGCGAGACACGACTACGAACCGGAGAAGCACGAACAGAGTGCGAGACACGACTAAGAATAGGCGAAACCGTAGGACGCGGGTCCCATATACTGACCTCACGAGTTGGTAATGGTGGAAAGTCATTCGGTTGGTCTGGTACGGGTTTGGTGGCCTCGGTTGTCGGTTGGGTAGTAGTAGGTTTGGTAGATGACTTCAGAGCATCCAAGTACGGTGTTGGATGCTCTATAGTTGTTGTTTCTGTTGTTTGGTAGTTTACTTAGTATGGGTCCCGGTGTGTAGTGGTCCTGAGTGAACGGAGAGTACGACGTCTCAGTAGGTACTGGATCTCACCTTCTAAATCTCTCACCACAGTAGCAGCACCTGATCTGCTAAGATGAAGTCCGTCTTTGCTCAATAGTTGGCGTTGTAGCTTTCCACCAATAACAAATGAAGTATGTCCAATATAGTACAGTCGTGAATTAGACTGGACTATTTTGGACAATTTGCTATTGATGAAAGCTGCCTTTCTATTGACCAAAAAGAGGAAATCCTCAGACTTCATCTTACCAGGGTACAAGTCCTGAGCACGAGGTAAGAGACCAGAGAGTAAGACCTTGCACCTACTATTTACCTGTAGGACCTTCTGTACTAGTTGCTGGTAGTGGTTGAGTATCTCAGCGGGAGTGTCATTCCACAGGTTATTTGCCCCAATATGGAGGACGATAACGCTGTAGTTGGTCACCTTGTGACCGATGACACCCCACATCTGCTCGATGCGGTAACCTGAAAAGGACACAACATCAACATTACTTAATTTCAAATATTGGTCAAAGTACTTTACCTGAGAATGACCTGCAATCAAAACACGGTTAGACATATTTAGATGAAGAAATATAAATTATTAAGTTTTCAAAAGTTAAAAATGAAACTAAAATATCTAAATTAAAAGCAAACAGAAAACACTATTTACACAAAAAGCACTAAATTTATATTTGATTAGAAACAAAGATAAGCACTATATAAAAATTAAAAAAAAAAATGTTTTTTGATGCACTACGTAGCACTAATCGAAACACTTAATGAGGTCCACAAATGGAAAGACAGTATATATAGTACTCTTGAAATGTGTTCACATCTGACATCCTGATAGAACTTTATGAATAATGTAAGCTATCTCTTAATTTACTCTTTAGTCAGTTAACAGTATTCAAATGATTACATTTAATCATCATAGATTAGGCCGTCTAATTAGCAATCACTTCAATTAACGATATTGTTTTTGTGTTGATATCATAGCTTTTGACAATCTGTTACAAATAAAACATTATTTCAGTTTAACTTTGAAACAAGTGCCCAATGNTACTGAAAAGGTACGTTTCCGGTCAAGATTGTGCTTTTATTTAATATTTTAACAAAGAGATTTTTATATCGTCTGATAGAGTATAAAATTGTCTTTAAGAATATTTAAGCGGTTTTTGACCGGGTTCGTTGAATTTTAAGAAATTTGCGATCAAAGTTGAAAATTAGCCGATGGCTATCTCTGAAAAGGTACGTTTCCGGTCAAGATTGTGCTTTTATCTAATATTTTAACAAAAATAATTTTATATCGTCTGATAGAGTATACAATTGTGTTTTAGAATATTTAAACGGTCTTTGACCGGGTTCGTTGAATTTTGAGAAATTTGCGATCAAAGTTGAAAATTAGCCGATGGCCAACTCTGAAAAGGTACGTTTCCGGTCAAGATTGTGCTTTTATCTAATATTTTAACAAAAATAATTTTATATCGTCTGATAGAATATAAAATTGTGTTTTAGAATATTTAAACGGTTTTTGACCGGGTTCGTTGAATTTTGAGAAATTTGCGATCAAAGTTGAAAATTAGCCGATGGCCAACTCTGAAAAGGTACGTTTCCGGTCAAGATTGTGCTTTTATCTAATATTTTAACAAAACTAATTTTATATCTTCTGATAGAGTTTAAAATTGTCTTTAAGAATATTTAAACGGTTTTTGACCGGGTTCGTTGAATTTTGAGAAATTTGCGATCAAAGTTGAAAATTAGCCGATGGTCAACTCTGAAAAGGTACGTTTCCGGTCAAGATTGTGCTTCTATCTAATATTTTAACAAAAAGACTTTTATATCGTCTGATAGAGTTTGAAATTGTCTTTTAGAATATCTAAACGGTGTTTGACCGGGGTCTTTGAATTTTGAGAAATTTGAGATCAAAGTTGAAAATTAGCGATGACTAACTCTGAAAATGTACGTTTCCAGTCAAGATTGTGCTTTTATCTAATATTTTAACAAAACGATTTTTATATCGTCTGATAGAGTATAAAATTGTCTTTCAGAATATCTAAACGGTGTTTGACCGGGGTCTTTGAATTTTGAGAAATTTGAGATCAAAGTGGGAATTTTGTTCATTACCCGTTCTCATTTTTTACATTTCCGGTCAACTTTTAAGTACCTAAATAATAAAATATTTTATTATTCATTCTTTTAAAAGATAGATCTTAACAATAGCTTTAAGAATCCGTTTAGATTTTTATCCTAGGTTGAGTACTTTACAAGATATGACCTTTCAAGTCCCCATTTTGGACTTCCGTGTTTTCCCACTTCCGCGTTTTAGACCCTGCCCAGTTGACAAAAATAGAATAATACCTGTCGAAATTTGATACCGTATAATTCATGACTAAATATAACTTGTTACGATACAAAGAATTTTTAAACCAATCAATTCCAATGATCAAATAACAAATTACATATAAAAGGAAAAGAGTTGCTGACTGATTACCCGAGACATAATACACAATATAAAAAGATATCATAATCTTTAAAGTGTCACTGAAATTTATATATACTTCATCAATGAGTGCACCATTGATGTTTAATTCTCTGGATATATATATATATATATATATATATATAAGCACATATTTAATACACAATTAATGACCGGAACATTATTTTTGGTGAAAGATACTATATATAACTTGGTATTCTCACTGGGTACTCCATACGAGGACTGAGGATTGACGGGAACTCTCCTGTCACGCTAGCTGACATTCCTACTGTACTTAAAACATATATTATTGGAGTACCAGTGTTCTAAAAAAAAAACATTGAAACAATATTGTCCTTTGATTTAAAATGGATTTATTTGTGTGTGTCAACGAGTGTATGGCAATGATCACTATCAATGGAATCATGATATTCGTTATAGCCATTTTTATATATAGATTGGCATACAGAGAAAGAGGTAAGAATACTATGATCAAACCTGTATTAAGAGGTCACATTTGGGATAAAGAACAAGTGGACTTATAAGACAGGTGACCTCTTAAAAGAGGTTCGATTCATATGAAATTTTCTATGACAGTACAAGAAAAATGTGACCTCTTAATACAGGTGACTGCTTAATAGAGGTGGCCGCAAGCGCACGTTTAACTGTAATAGCTAAATTTCAAGGGAACAACCACTTGTTTTCGGATCCCCTTAATTAATTCATAGTCATTACTATTTTTGTACTTAAATTGTTGTACTATATTCATATGTATTGATTAATAAAACATGTTTACACTAAGGGAACAACCACAGATATTCGCGTAACCCTCCCCTTTTTTTCCAAACTACGAAAAAAAAGTGTATCGGATCCTTCAACTAACTGACCATTACAACAGAAAAGGAACTTTAATTTTTATACAGTCACAACTTATAATTTTTTTTGCCTGTTGACAATTGGTACAAGATAATCAGCGATTCTAACATGACGTCCTTCATTGGCTATATAAATAATACAATGATAAAACTCACGATGTATTTTAATTCGCTCATGCGTATTGACGAACAAATTACAAACATCATTCCCTAGTGAATTTATGTATTCATACAGCACTGTGGTGCATAACAAACATAAAAATGCACGTATTGTTTTTACCTACATTTTTCCGGAATAAATACTTAAAACAACCATCAATGGACTTTGACTTTGAAATGTAACATCTTCCGGTGAAGTCGTTTACAAGGAACGCTGATGACATTAAAACACATGGTTACCGATTTATTTTACGATTTTTTGAGCATTTTATTGGTTTAAGTTGCTAAATTCAAAATGCCATTAAATTGGAAAATATCAGTAACTTCATAGCATCACAGTCTATTTATACATCAAACAAAAACAACTGTAAACATGACACTACAAAGTCAAGAAAGTCTGAACGGACCAGTTTTTGTGCTAGAAAGTCTGAACAGAGTCTGAAAATTACTCAAAATTGCTTAAAAGTCTGAACAGAGTCTGAACATTACTTAAAAGTCTGAACAGAGTCTGAAAATTACTTAAAAGTCTGAACAGAGTCTGAACATTACTCAAAATTGCTGAAAAGTCTGAACAGAGTCTGAACATTACTTGAAAGTCTGAACAGAGTCTGAACATTACTTAAATGTCTGAACAGAGTCTGAACATTATTCAAAAGTCTGAACAGAGTCTGAACAGATTCTGAACATTACTGTGAAAATATTTAACAGATTTAAAAAAATAATTACATGAAATTTGTTTCAAATGATTTATTTTTCTTAATGTAATTAATTGATACATATAAACCCTAAGCTTTTATTTTATTCTGTGCATAATTTTCCAATCTTATTCTCAATGAAAACATTCATCTGAAAATATTATAGTTATAACTTATGAAATACAAAGGTAAGTCACCTGTGAGTGCTGGTTTTACCTGCACATATAGGTAATTAGTCATTTCATGTTGTATATTGGAACCACAGGTGATACTGTGGAGATGGGTACTATTTATAAATTTGTCATTTTCTTCATTTCAATTTTTATTCATTTTTACATGTATATGGTTTTTTTTAATTACCAAAAAATATACATTATTTCATTTCTCATTAAATTTACCATTTCAATTTTTCTTCTTAACTAAATATATTTTACTTCATTTTCATTACATTTTAATTAAATATAACATGTAATATTTCACATAGTAATGCAGGTCTGAAAAGTGAAATTTATTATATAAAAAACTAAACTAAGCTAAAAAAAAAACAATCTAAAAATAAAAGTCTGTTAACATTTAACAACTTGAGGGGAAAAAAATTAAACTTTTGTAAAAGGTCTCAAAAGTGAAATTTATAATAATTAAAAAATAAATAAATAGAACACAATATAAAAATCTATGAATAAGTCTGTTAAAATTGAACAACTTGAAAAAAAAAATTGAACTTTTGTCAAAATTCATATATTTAATGAAAATGTAATATTTTAAATAAACAATCTTTCTAATATGTATGAATTTGAAATAATATGATACTCACTCATGCAATTAAGCAATTTTCTGAAAATCTTTTAATTCAAAAGTTTTTAATAATATTTATTTATAAATTTAGAATTATCATAATTTTGAAGAGTATTTTTTAATTCTGATTGTGTATACTTATTGTTTTTGGTTATTTCGATAAACTATATATGATAAAAAAAAATATCTGGGCTTACAAATGTATAATATCCTAATTTATTTTCATGAAGTATGATATAAAACCAGAGGAGGCGCGACGCTTTGCACATGACACGCACATAGCAAGTATATTATCGATAACCAGGGGCCGTGTTCTCGAAAGTGTCTTAGGACTAAGACATGTCCTAAGACCATCTTAGGACAAATCTTAGTCCTAATTCGTGTTCTCGATCATGTCCTAACTTGGGACATGTCGCAAAATTTGTCTTAACTTTAGGACATCTACGGAGGTGTCTTAAGATGGTCCTAGCCCCGAAATTATAATATAATTTGATATTTTGTTAGGGTTAGAATTAGAAGTTGTTAATAGTTTTACATATTTAGGAATCGTTCTATCAAAAACTGGTAATTTTAATCTGGCAAAAAAATCAGTAGCGGATAAAGGTATTAAAGCTATATATGAAGTTCTTAAACTAGGTCGATTACATAACTTAACCATTCCTTGCCAATTAGATTTATTTGACAAAATGGTAAAACCTGTTTTATTGTACGGATGTGAATTATGGGGTTATGGAAATTGTGATATTAGAACGTGTCCACTTAAAATTCTGTAAAATGTTACTACACATGAAATCTTCTACACCCTCGTTCATGGTTTATGGCGAGCTGGGTCGTTATCCTTTGCCGATTGATATCAAAATACGCATGGTTTCATATTAGGCAAAATTTATTGATGGTAATCTAATATTTCATATAAATTATGTCTTGCTCTCTCTAACATAGAAGGTAAAAACTTTATATGGTTATCTTCTGTTAAAGGTATTTTAAATGAATGTGGCTTAGCTTACATATGGACCACTCAGACATTCCAGAATACTGAATGGCTTAAGTTAAATATAAAACAAACCATGAGAGATCAATTTATACAGCTTTGGTTATCCTTAATTCAAAATTCACCAAAAGCTCTTAACTATAGGATCTTCAAAGAACAATTCGAAACCGAAAATTATTTGCACATTCTTGACATTTTTTATTTGAATTTTGTAAATTTAGAACTCTAAATCATAAATTACCAATAGAATATGGAAGATGGCATAATATAGCGAGAAGCATGCGTTTTTGTAATCTATGTAATCAAAACGAAATAGGGGATGAATGCCACTACATTTTGGAATGCACATTTTTTAACAGTATTCGAAAGGACTATATTGACACTTACTTTATAAAGCGTCCAAGTGCAATAAAATTCGGCCATTTAATGAGGACAAAAAATTAAATTAAACTTAATAAAATTTGCAGATTTATCAAAATTATCAACAAAGCTGTGTGCACCCCGGGCTAAACCTATAGCGACGTTCTTCTCCACCCAATTTTTTCTTCTTTTTTTTTTAAATCATTATATCATTTCATTTCTACAGACATTTATTATCCTAATTAGCATTACTAATATATATATATATATATATATATTAGTAATGCTGAAAAGAAATGAAATAAGAAAGACATTTTATTGAAAATAAATAAGTACTCAGAAAGGGGGCGGTAATTCCGTGACACGAGTGCCTGTGCCAAGGACGTATATAAACGTCCTTGCCTGTGCTAACAATAATTTTGAAAAGTCACTTTTATTTTCCCACATACATGTTAAATGTGTATTGTGACATTTATACTTGAAATATTTTATTGCATAATTTTGTAGTATATATTTGTATACAAGTATTGCGATCATAAAGGTCAAGTAATCCTCCATATGTTTTACTGTGAAATCGCATAATCACTATTAAAAAGGCTTTTCTTTGAATTCAAATTGTCACAGGATATGTTTGATACGAATGTCACAGGACAAAAAGTCACAGACAAAAAGTACCGGACGAAAAGTCACAGGACAAAAAGTCACAGTTTAAATTTTGCATATTGAAAAAACATATAGGACAAAAATTTGCTTTCAAATTATATTCATACTTAACAGCAAAAATAACCAGATACTATATCACGGTCTGTTTTAAGGACAATGCATAGCAAAATGAAACTGTTCAGTTGTAATCTGAAACCTGGGGTCAACACAATACCCCTTACAATGAGCAAATCTGGATAACAGGAATTGCCCACAATGATACAAACATGAAAATAAGACATCAACATACGACAAAATGTGTACATTGCTACATATTCATGAACAACACATCTGAACTTAGAATGTCATGGATATTGGGAAATATTACCCAATTATGCATACATATATCAGTGTATACATATTGTGACTTTCTGTCCTACCTTCATACCGTACATGAATCTAGGTGTATGCATATTGTGACTTTTTGTCCTACATAGATACGGTACATGAATCAAGGTATATATGCTACAGGCAATTTCATAATTCAGGCATTTTATAAAATGACTAAAACTTCAAGGCATTTTGTAAAATGCCTGGAAAAAATGGCAGCCATTTTACAAAATGCCGGAATTGATTTATCAACATAATTTTAATGCAATAGATATAAGATTGTATTGAAAACATGCTTAATTGTACCAAACTAAGAAGTAGAAACTAAATTTTCATATCTCATCTAAGGTATTTAGACTTAATGATTCAATATTAATTAACTTTTTTACAAAACTGTTATTATAACAACTTATTTATTGTTACAAGAAATGTTTGGGTGGCATCGACTGTTACACAACACTGCAGCCTTTTTACATGCACATCTTTTAGTGTTACATCAAAGTTTCCCACTTGCACTGCACCAACATTTGGTAAACCCTTGGCCACCACAAACAGAAACGCTCCTAACAGCATTACGCAAAGATATTTCAGAAGTTTTATCAACTGTTTCTTTATCTAAAATTGACTATCCGAAATTTCGAACTAGTTTCTTGTGTATGAACCTAATATCATGCTACCAGACGTACCAAGTTTGTAACCTTTGTGTACTCTTTCTGTTACAACTGCCATCACATTCCTTGGATCTCCTTTTCCTCTGTCTACATTTGGTATCGGAATCAGAACATTTTGTCATATTTCAACCTCTGTTAGAAATTATTTTTGATCGATTTCCCATCCTTGTAGCTTGACATTTAAGTGATTCAGCAGCTTGTGACCTTTCTGTAGAAATGTCTTTTTCATTCGAACATAGCTGCCAAATTGCGTTTGATGCCTCTGACTTTGAGCAAAGTTCGTGAACACATTTATTGCAAACGGAACATTTCATAAAATCAAAACAAGGCATTTCACATACTGCACATTGAACAATGTCAAGTGAAGCTTCTGATGGCACATCATGGACATCTGTACTCGGGTTGTCACAAGCCTGACCTGAAGAAATTTGTAGTGTAGGATCTTGAGTTTGCTTATTTTCAAGATGTGCAACTAGATCCTCTTCCGTAGACAGGGTAGACAAAATTTCCTGTGGTAGTGGTGACGAATAAGGGTAATAACAAAATTACCGAACACAGAGCAATCTTCCAAAGGGAAATTCAAAACTCATAAATCAATAAACAGACAAAATCAGTCAACAACTGGGAAACTGGAAGTTAAGCTCATTTTTGCATCACTTCCAAACATCGCCTTGTACGGTGTCCTATTTATTCCAGAATGATGGCTGTTGTTTTTATTGAATTGTACAAATTTTAAACCAACTTTCCAAGAAGTGCGGTTATTTTCTCTCATCCAAATTATGAGCATGTATTTAATGTCAGCATTTTCTTTGCTTGATTCAAGAATTTCCAACAATTTGTTAGTAAACTTCTGCTCAGACATTTGTGGTGCTTCTGCCATGTTCAGTAACAAAGTATGAAGTGACCACTTTATTATGTACTTCTGGTGAGTACATTTCAACCTTGTATAATTATACCCATGCACTGACAATTAATTCGCAAAGAATTTATTTCTTAAGACAATACTATAAAAGTATTACATGATTTAACATGTTTAAGCCAAACTTTAAGGTTCTCTTTTTAAGTAAATGCTATTTTATATTTAAATTCATTTCTATTAAAATGACTGAAATGGGTTAGGCAATTTGTAGAAAAAGGGTTAACATTTTCAGGCAATTTATAAAATGCCTAGAGATTTTTAGGCATTTTATAAAATGCCTGACTGAAATAGGCATTTTGTAAATTGACTAAAATTTCAGGCATTTATATATATATATTTTTTGCCAATATATTTTTTGTAACATCTTTATCGGTATCGTTGCACAATCTTCTAGACTTCTATAATTTATTTTGTTTGTGCTGCATCGTCATGTCTCGACGATCCGTTACTATTAAGTTCTCTGGCTGGTTGATTCCCTTAGACTTTATAAAGGAATCAACCAACCAAACACTTTAAAAGTGTCATAATTTTCAAACAATGCACATAAATACAGGTAAGATTTACCTGTCTTACTTGTACAGATAAATGACATGGAAATATGTGTTCTAATAGTTATGTAATCTGAATTTGATGCAGCTGACCATTTGATGACCCACTGACCAAATACTTATGCAATAAACATCCTGTCTCAACAAAAAGGGATATAAACCTCCTGCTGGTAATCTCCATGGTTGACACTGCTGTATATATTCAATTAATCATGATCATAGATGAAATAAATAAATATAAGGCCCCCTTTTCAATTTAGATTTTCAGAAAATTGCTTAATTGCACCAGTGAGTATCATATAATATTTCAAATTCATTTTCATTTAATATATGAATTTTGACAAAAGTTAAATTTTTTTTTTCAAGTTGTTAAATTTTAAAAGACTTATTCATACATTTTTAGATTGTGTTCTATTTATTTTTTTTATTTTATTATTATAAATTTCACTTTTGAGACCTTTAACAAAAGTTTAATTGTTTTTCCTCACGTTGTTAAATTTTAACAGACTTATATTTTTAGATTGTTTTTTTTAGTTTAGTTTAATTTTTTATATAATAAATTTCACTTTTCAGACCTGCATTACTATGTGAAATATTACATGCTATATTTAATTAAAATGTAATGAAATTGAAGTAAAATATATTTAGTTAAGAAGAAAAATTGAAATGGTAAATTTAATGAGAAATGAAATAATGTATATTTTTTGGTAATTAAAAAAAACCCATATACATGTAAAAATGAAGAAAAATTGAAATGAAGAAAATGAAAAATTTATAAATAGTACCCATCTCCACAGTATCACATGTGGTTCCAATATACAACATGAAATGACTAATTACCTATATGTACAGGTAAAACCAGAACTCACAGGTGACTTACCTTTGTATTTCATAAGTTATAACTATAATATTTTCAGATGAATGTTTTCATTGAGAATAAGATTGGAAAATTATGCACAGAATAAAATAAAAGGTTAGGGTTTATATGTATCAATTAATTACAGTAAGAAAAATAAATCATTTGAAACAAATTTCATGTAATGATTTTTTTTAAATCTGTTAAAAATTTTCACAGTAATGTTCAGAATCTGTCCAGACGCTGTTCAGACTTTTGAGTAATGTTAAGACTCTGTTCAGACTTTTAAGTAATGTTCAGACTCTGTTCAGACTCAGACTCTGTTCAGACTTTTGAGTAATGTTCAGACTCTGTTCAAACTTTTCAGCAATTTTGAGTAATGTTCAGACTCTGTTCAGACTTTTAAGTAATATTCAGACTCTGTTCAGACTTTTAAGCGATTTTGAGTAATTTTCAGACTCTGTTCAGAATTTCTAGCACAAAAACGGGTCCGTTCAGACTTTCTTGACTTTGTAGTGTGAAGGTTAGTGAATTTTGTTATGAAATGCATTTCCATTACTGACTTCCACTTAAAAAAATAAGTTAGATTTTTCCTACTAGAATCGAAATAATTCATGGAAGCCAGAGTTTGTATCACGTTTTAACATGGGTAACATTGTTTTCGTTGCATTTTATCCCTCGCTATCGCTCGGGATAAAAATTTTACGAAAATAATGTTATCCATATTAAACTGTATACAAATTCTGACTTCCATTAATTATTTCTTAATTATGAATATTCTATTGTTTCCTGTGACAAAGTTCACTTGGTAGAATTTTAACCTTCATAAAATCTATTTTGGCATGGTTCCTGTTTGGTTAAGAAAATATTGAATGATATCTTTATAGAAACCAGAACTTCTCATTATTTTAACTACCTTATACATATAGTTGAAATCGATCTGTCGCAAATCACTGACAAACTGTATCACATAATAAGTATACCTCGCCCTTATCGAGATTCGAATTCACAACTTCAGTGGTGATAGGCACTGATTTCATATGTAGTTGTAAATCCAACTACCATATGATCACGGTCCCGTGTCAGATTGGAGTGACTACTCTGGCAAACAAATTCACTGATTGAGATAATGTTTTCTTCTTCCTAAGCTGTACAATCATAATAAATATATTATTAAAATATTCTTTACCAAGAACAATACCATAGATCGTATGCCTATATATGCCGACCAATAATCTCCGTTATGAAAAAATATTAGTAGATTTATTCAATATTTTCTTGTACTGATTTTTAAATCTTAAAAAAAATGTTTTGTCCATGTCAGTTAAGATAAAATATTTGATTTGATTCATTGTGTTTAACGCCACTTTCAGCAATATTCCAGCTATATCATGGCGACCAGTTTTAGTGGTAGAGGAAACCGGAGGACCCGGACAGAACCACCGACTATGGGCAAGCAATTGGTAAACTTTATCACTTACGACTGCGAGTCGAATGCACTCTTAAGATAAAGGAACTATGGCCGAATTCATTCTCTCGGAAACACACGAGAGACGGCTATGGGCCACAAATCATTCGAGATTGTGCTAATCTTCAACGGTCCGAATTACATCTGTGCTTCGACCAGAATTTAATCGAATGGAACTGACACCCTGGAACTTATATATGGTGTCTTTTATGTTCAGTTGACATATAGACAAATCAATATGGAAGACATTTTAAAAGACTATTCTTTTGATAATAAAAATACAGGCACTTTAAAATACTTTTTTTTATAATAAAATGTAGGCACTTTAAAAGACTATTCTTTTGATAATAAAATGTAGGCACTTTAAAAGACTTTTCTTTTGATAATAAAATGTAGGCACTTTAAAAGACTTTTATTTTGATAATAAAATACAGACACGTTTTAGACTTTCCTTTTGATAACTTTGTGGTAAGTCTTCCAGGGAAGACATGTATCGCCTGCAAACTTTTTCGATATCAAAAATATTCTAAGTTCCGTCAAACAGGAAGTGGACATGCGGCAGATTCGAAACTGTCTTACACGATACAGTTCTCCATACTGATGCTCTGTGCCAAATATCAAGAAGCTGGCCTGTGTGGTTCCTGAGAAAAATGTGACAGAAATTATTTTATGACGCCGACGACGACGCAAGACGACGGATAGTGATCCCTATATGTCGCCTCTGCGTAACGCAGGCAACACAATAAAATGTAGGCACGTTAAAAGACTTTTCTTTTGATAATAAAATGTAGACACGTTAAAATACTTTTCGTTTGATAATATAATGCATAGATACTTTAAAAGACTTTTATTTCGATAATAGAATTTAAAACGAAAAATATCATGTTGTTATTTATATCAAAAGTACACAATTACTGTGCTATTTTGATCATTTGTATTTGTTGTGCTCTTTTGTATGCGTTTTCAAGGATGAACAATGTTCAATGATACTGGCAATTTGCATACCGTTAGCCGTAGTGGACAATGATGGAAGCATACAAACGGACAAAAATGATGTGTTAAATAAATGGAAAAACGACATCATACTCTATTCCAACGGAATGGTACTCGAGACATTGGACTTGATAATTCAGAATTTAATACTGAATTTGATGTTTATCATCCTTCCCTCCGGCTATATCTACCTGCTGGCTCCATAAACAAAACTCGTATCAAAGTCCGCGTGAGTTGAGCAGGACTTATCAACAGTCAGCAGGAGTCATCACCAAATTCTCCTAACATTTAAACGATAATTCCTGTGAAGATGGCAAAAATAAATAAAATTCATCTACACCATTAGCTAGTTAACATTATTTTTTAAAACATATATCAAATTAAGAACTGTCGCGTTAGAAATATCAACAAACATCGTCCTACAAAAATGTACTTTACACAATTCTTGATAACCTCTCCTCAGACGTCATAATTTTTTACGTCATAAAGGAGGTTGTGACCGTCATGTTTTCTAAACCTGAACGGCATTGGTAAGCAAAACCTTTAATGAAAATGGGTGACTTTGATGTTTGTAATAAAAAAAAATGAATATCCCCATTAAAGGGAAAATCCAACAATCTTAACATTTATATAAATCTGTAAAAATTAATGGTATATTTTGCAAACTACTTATGAACTACGGTTTTGGGGAAGCGTATTTTGAATATTTTGAATCATGTAATTTTTCCCGCGAAAAATACAAATATAGATGTATCCGTGTTTATGGTTGATTTAAGGATGATAAACATGTCATCTGAATGTGAATATAATTGATACTGAAAAATATCAGCCTGCTCGACAGAATATGAAGTTTGTGACTCGTTCGCCTCGCTCACTCGCCAACAAACTTCATATTCTGGCTCGGCAGGCTGATATTTTCGGTATCAATCAATTCACATCCAGATAACATATACATCTTTGCTAAACGGACCGATTATCAGAGATGAAGTATTCAGGCCGTGTTGCGTGCTAGATTACGAAAAGCAGCATGAATAGACGACATTCCAGCCGAGGTTCTGAAGAACGATGTGGCTGTTAATTTGTTATTTCAAATAATAAGTGGATGTTTTAATCTGGGAAAAGTTCCAGGTCAGTGCAATAATTTATCCAATTTCCAAACAAGGTTCGGATGATGATAGACAGCCGTTAAATTACCGTGGAATAACCTTAATCTCGGTACCTTGCAAAATTTACTTTAACATTTTGAATCATCGATTGAGTTCTTGGCTTGAAAATAATAAAATTTTATGTGATGAGCAAAATGGGTTTCGTCGTGGACGAAATTGCGAGGAACATATACACTCACCTTATACTATTTTAAATGATCGCAAAACCTCCAAAAATCATCATATGTGTGTTTCGTAGACATGCGCAAAGCTTTTGACACCAAGGAACACAACTTACTTTGGTATAAACTTCAGCGGATTGGTGTGCGTGGAAAATTGTTGACAGCAATCCAGTCTTTGTATAATGAAGTGAAATGCACAGTTCGCGTCAACGATGAAACAGGGGTGTATACTGTCCCCTACATTATTTTCAGTTTACATAAATGACTTAGCAGATCGTATCAATTCTCTAAATTGTGGAGTGCCATTTGATGAATTTTGTCTCAGTTTACTTCTTTATGCTGATGACAGCGTTAATTGCTCCCGACGAAAACAGTCTTCAACGTATGTTAGATGTAGTATCTGATTGGTGTACGACATGAAAACTCTCTATTAATGTGAATAAAACCAAAGTTATGCATTTTCGACCACAGTCATTTGCAAGATCCGAATTCATTTTTCAATGATCTGTAAATACTCTAGACTATTGTGAATCGTATAAATATCTTGGTGTCTGGATGGATGAGCATTTAACGTTCAATAAAAATGCAAAAGAACTTGCTAAAGCCGCCAGCCGTGCGTTAGGCAGTTTAATGACTAAAGTTAATATTGCTGGAGGAATGACATATAAAGTATACAATAAACTATATACATCCATGATAGGACCTATATTGATGTACGGTAGCGGTATGTGGGGAACCAAAACGTTTAGTGTCATTTCATCTGTACAAAACAGAGCATGTAAATACTTTTTATCAGTTGGAAAACATACGTCCAATGTATCATCTCGTGGAGACATGGGATGGACATCCTGTTACACTAAGCAGCGTATAAATGTTTGCAGACTAGTATGTAGAATTTTATGTTCGGAAGACCATAGACTTTCTTATAATATTTACAAGTGGATTTCAAGAAGGAGAAAAGGTTGGGAGTTTGAAGTGGACACGATTGTTGACACGTGAAATGTTTATAGAGAAACAATATATAATCTGTCATTTTCGACAAAGTTTGTTATGAAAACGGTTTCCGAAAAACTTATACATCTGGACAATACTGAATGGTACAGAGAACTTTTTAACGATAGACGTAATGGCCAAAATGGAAACAAACTGCGTACATATAGACTTTATAAACAAGATGTTAAAAGTGCGCCTTATGTGCTTCAAAATACCGGTATATCTCGATTTAAAAGACGGACTATGGCCCTGTTTCGGTCTGGCTCTCTCCCGCTAGCCTGTGAGACAGGCAGGTACTCCAGGCCGCCGGTCCCAGTGGATGATAGACTATGTGTGTACTGCAACTCAGGACGTGTGGAGAATGAAAAACATTTTCTCATGGAGTGCAATTTGTATGACGATTTGAGATACAATATGTTTTTTTTTTAATTTCACGTTATTGTCATGGGTAAATACTTTAAATGTTTCCAAGTTGTCGGTGAATGACCTACTTAATTGACTTATTTAAATTAGCAAACACCCACTTTCTGCTACAATTCAAAACTTTGGGCTTCAGTTCTGAGCAAAAGGAAACTAGTAACACCGTATTAAATATAAATAATGTAAATTGCCATGACTCGAATACAGTAGCAAATCATTTTAATAATTTGTTTTACCAATGTTGCTGCCTCTTTAGTTGCAAAGTTACCAGCAGCTCCAAGAATATATTATTACAGTTCAACTATTTTAAAGAATTTTTATAGAAAAGTGTGTTCAAATAACACGTCTTTTGAGTTAACACCAGTAGATGAACATTTTGTATTAAATTAAAAGAGCTTGAACAACTTAATCCAAGCAAAAATACTGGTTTAGATGGTATTCCACCACGATTCCTAAGGGATGGTGCATGTATATTGAAAAAACCCATAACATATTTAGTCAACTTATCTATCACCAGTGGTATTGTCCCAGATGACATGAAAATAGCTAGAGTTTGTCCAATTTTTAAAAAGAATAGTAGACTAGAAGTTGGAAATTATAGGCCTGTAAGTATTTTAGTAGTCGTATCCAAAATTCTAGAAAAGTCAATCTATATTCAGTTTGAAAAATATTTAGTTGATAATAAGCTTTTATATAATTTTCTATTGATACCTGCTTAATACATTTACTTGATCATATAAAAACCCAGTCATCAAAGGGACTATACACTGGTATGATAATGATTGATTTACAGAAAGCATTCGATACAGTTGATTATTATATATTATGTAGTAAATTACAAACTATGGGAATTAAGTCAACAAAATGGTTTGAGTCTTATTTAACAGACAGAAAACAAAACATTAGTGTTAATGGTACAGAATCAAAATTGTTAACAGTTACTTGTGGTGTGCCTCAAGGTAGTATCTTGGGTCCTCTTCTTTTTTATATTATGTAAATGACATGTCAATTAGTATTAGTTCAGACTGCAAATTATTATTATATGCAGATGATAGTACAATATTATTCTCTAATAGCAATCCTGATGTAATATCAGAAAAACTGGGAAAGGAACTGCTGTCCTGTAGTCAGTGGCTAATAGATAACAAATTATCTTTGCATTTGGGAAAACAGAATGTATTTTATTTGGTTCAAAACGTAAACTTAAAAAAATTTGATCAATTTCAAATTACTTGTAATGAGCATATTATTTCAGCTCAAAGTAGTGTGAAATATTTGGGCATTAATATAGACAAATTTCTTTCTGGGGAAATTATAATTAATAATACTATTTAAAAAGTGAACTCAAGACTGAAGTTCCTATACAGACAGCGACGAAGCTTATCAGAGAATGCTAGAAAAACCTTAAGTACAGCTTTAATTCAGTGCCATTTCGATTATGCATGTTCATCATGGTATGCTGGTCTGTGCAAAAAGTACAAAGATAAATTGCAGGTTTTGCAAAATAAAACTATTCGATATATTAAGAATATGGGTAATAGAACTAGTGTGGATCAAAATATATTTTCTAGTATTGGCTTTTTAAATATAGAAAACAGAGTGAGACAACTTAGACTCAATCATGTGCATAAAATTTATAACAAAATTAGTCCTCATTAAATGAAGGAAAATTTTACTATAGTGAATATAACTTTTTTTTGTTCCACCTGTAAAGGGTCAACAATTTCAGACATTTTATTATAATGGGATAAAAGATTGGAATATTTTACCAGTCTCTTTAAATTGTATCAGGATTTCAGAGTCGTTTAAATCAAGGGTCAAAGACTTTTTGTCTAAAAACAGTAGTAGGGAATCTAGTGATGGTTTCATGTTTTTATTAATAATTCAAGTGTATGTTAATAGGGTACTGTTTTATATTTTAATGTTATACATTTTAAACCTGCCAAAGTCATGAATTTTTTAGTCACTAAGCAAGTATTTTTACATTATAGGACCCCATTGGAAATAAGCCATGATGGCTTTATGGGTTATCCTAGATTAGATATCAACCTTTATAGATTTTAAAAGAATTTATGATTTTAGCATGGAAGGTAATTGTGATGAGACTTTTATTATATATACATATATATGTTAAAGGGCTATTCCGAATCCAGGACGATTCGGAATCCTCCTAGGGCAAATCGGAATTTGAGTTTGTCCTAGGGGAAACCCGAATTCCGATTTACAGTGGTTTTAATTCAGTGTAAATCGGAATTCGGGTTTTTCCTAGGACAAATCAAGATATCCCGATTTGTACTAGAGCGATTCCGAATCGTACTAAAATTCTAGTGGGCAGGGATGTCATTAGAAGCCAGCAACCGGCGAAAATCTCCGGTAATTTTAGCTGTCGCCGCCGGTAACTTTGGCAAGATTGTAAAATGAAGGAAAATTGTGTATGCATAAAATCCTAACTTTAGATTATTTTCTTTGAAAGATATATGATGTACAGTGCCTCGCCATATTACAGTACGCAATCGATTTTACGCTATATATTTCATATAAAACCACATTTTTTTCAAAAAAATATTTTAAAGCTATCTCTGGGCAGATTTTTATGAAATTTATTTCAAGACACGCAGAAATCTTTGAATTTTATTTGTTTATCTGATAGTAATTTTTGTCGGCATGGTTTATGTTTTCTGGTAATTTAAACACAAATGTTGATTTTTCCGATTTTATTTTGGTTAAATATGTAGCAAATTTGACGTCAGAAAAAAAATTTCTTTAGATCATAAGAAAATAAAGGCAATCTGGCGGAAAATCGTGCTAAACTAAGCAAATGATCTTTAAATATTTCTGCTTCTTCTGGTGCAAAAATGATCAAAATCCGTTTAGAAATGACTTCACAATAACACGGTGTATATTCATAACGACTCCTTTCCGATTAAATCGGCGTTCTTGCCTCCTTTCCGAATCAGGAAACGCTTCCATTCCGACTTTTGATTTATTTTCACAACAGACGGTGCTACGTTTTGTCAGTTTATCCTTTAATTGCCATATTTAGTGAATGAAAACATAGATGACGGAACACAATATACATACAAGAAATCGAAATAAGATCCCACGTAATCTTACTGGGCGATGATGATTTTATTTTCAGCGCACAAAAAATATTTGTTAGATATCTACGCAACACCAAGAAGGAAAATTTCAAAAACGTGATGTTTCTCGAGTGACATGTCTATCAAAACCAATTACACAACAATTTTAAGACAATAACAGTTCCATTGAAATAGATAATAGGTTTATATAAAAGTTTGCATGTACATAAAGTGCGATTATTGTAAAACAAGTATAGAACGCCTCCTTTCAGAGCATGGAAACGATTCTTTTCAGATAACCATTCATTGTTCGACTTGCATACGATTTCATGGATTTACTTTGCAACATTTCATTGTGTGGATTTAAAAAAAATATATATATTTTGATTTTTGGTGTTTTAACGACACTTTCAACAATATTTCAGCTATATCATGGCGACCAGTTTTAATGGTGGAGGAAGCCGGAGTACCCGGAGAGAACCACCGACCATCATGGGCAAGCAACTGGTAAGCTTTATCACTTGCGACTATGAGTCGAGTGCACCATTTTTAGCTCACCTGGCCAAAGGCCATGTGAGCTTTTGCCATCACTTGGCGTCCGTCGTAAACTTTCACATTTAAATATTCTCCTCAGAAACCACTGGGCCAATTGGAACCAAACTTTGGTGGAATGGTCCTTGGATGGCCTCCTTCCAAAATTGTGTCCGGTGATCCCGACTTCCAACCAATAGCCGCCAAGCTAAAAATAGAAAAAAGAGGGGATGAAATTTCAATTGTCCATTGCTGCTTTAGTACAAGTCAAAATGAGCTCAAATTTTAACTGCAGCTACATGGCAGGGAGTAGTTTAACATATATTCCGAGTTTTTCTGTGAAAATTTTTCCTTCAGCCGATTTATACCGATTATGCAAATTAGGCATATTTTGATTAAAGATCACATTTAAATCTTCTCTGAAACTGCTAAACCAAATTAAACCAAACCAGGTAGGGATGGTCCCTGGGTGGGTCCCTTTCAAAATTGTGTCCAACAGCCCTGTCCTCCATTCAAGATGGCTGATGTTACTAAAAATAGAAATTTCAAGAGTAAACAAAAATCTCTCGATCCAGCCTTTTCCCATGTTTTCAAAACCGACGGAATTATCAGGGTAATTTCATCTACCAACTGCTCTTCCCTTGACATAGAAAATAACTGCTTCCGCCTTTTCCGTTTTCTAGCACTACTCCATGGGCTATTGTAAATTGAAAATCTATCATTTGGGGGGTTCACAGGAGTTTTCGTTTGTGTATTTGTTGTTGTTGAATCTCTTGATTCTGTTGATTCATTCTGGTCTTTTGACAATTTCACTCTTCGAGGAGGGTGTAACCAAAGTCCTTTTTTTCTTCCGCTTCTTGTTTAAACAATTCTAAAATGAGACAGAAATCAATGATGAAAAACCCAGTGACCATTCTACGCAACAGATAAACCGAGGGGCTAACAATTTATATCGAAAATAGAGTTTACTGTCTTTACAGTGAAATTATTATACCCCATAACGTCTTTGTATGATTATTAAGTTGGTGTTTTTAGCATTTTTAGACATGTCATTGGGCACGTCCGATGCTCTCATTTTCATACTAATATTTTAGTTTTCTTTGTGGGTCTGTTCTGTGTTATTTGTGTGACTTTTTTTTCTTGACTTTGTCACGTTCTTTTACATGTTTTCACAATCATGATAATATTGAACAGTCAAACATCATCGATTCACCTTCTGAAAGGAATCGTTTCCAGAATAGATGTGATATTCGACTGATCAGAAAAGAGGCGTTTCTTTGATTTTTGTAAATAACCAATTTTTCGGAAATTTACTGAAAAAATGAATCGACAAAATACGACTGTATAACAAAGGACGGTATCAGGTTGCAAAATAATGGTGTCAATTTAATTGTCTGTCTCATATTTTGAACATTAAAGTGATTTATGTACGACACACTCACCTCACCGTTTACAGTGTCACAGATTTCGTCCAGAAGATAGGTCAACTATCCCTTTTCAAGCTATTTTGAGTTACTAGGAAGTTTGTAATGCGAAGACTTATGAATTATTCATGATTACGAATGTTTACAAGCGATTTGACCCACGGGTGATCACTGGCGTCAACGTGATGATCGTAACTGCAGTTACGATCATCCCAACATGGCGGAGGAAAAAACCGGAAAATTTTATTAGGCCATTTTCTCCATGTTAACGGTTTATTTTCATATTTGTATTGTGTCAAGAAACATGTTGTTAAGTCAGTCCATTGAAAGGTTGTTTTCCATAAAATGAAAATTTTACGAGAAGAAAGAAAATCGAGATACAAAAAACCTCGATGATGATCGTAACTCCGTCGATTGATGATCGTAACGTACACCATTTTTAGTAGAAAGATGATCGTAACTCAAAATTTTCAAAATTTTTATTTTTTAATAAACATCATACTTAGCGGCCAAGATATACTGCTCTCACTGAATTTAAAAAAATGAACAAAATAAGCGCTCAATGAACAACGCAATTTGTCAAACAGCACGAACCACCGACGTGCTTGAACGATTTCTAGCCTTATAAACAGACAATAACAGTGCATTGACTTGACAACAACAACGATATACAGATAAGGCTCAGAAACGAGTAAAACGCGAGCCCCCCCCCCCCAGCGTTTTCCGTCTTTCGGGACGAAAGACGAAAATGTATATCGTTTTAGTTATGTCGAGTCAATGCACTGTTATTGTGTTTATACTGCAAATTTTCGAACTGTTTTTAAACCCTTTAAAAATAAAGATAAAAAGATAAAAAAAACCTACATTTCTTTATTTTAACTAATTTATACTACAGCCGCGCTATTTGAGCAGTCAAATTGCATTGACTGTATATCGTTTAGGCATATACAATCACTGACGATATATCTCTTTCTTTATGACATTGATAATGTGTTTCCAAAGAAATATACCTGTGACGTCCAAATAAACAGAGGTTCGTGATATTTTTACGTCGCCCATTTCTAATTTTTAAAGGGTTTTAAATAATGAAAAAACCCTAACAATTTAACTGTTACAAGTAATCATTGTCTTGTGTTATTTTTATTTGCTTGTGGTTTTAAAATCGAAAATCTAATCAAATTGACAATGACAATTTGATCTCCATAAGATGTTTATCTGTTTTTGGTAGAGGAATTCATTATTCAAACTTCTACATTGTCTAAGATATCCACAGTACTTACCAATACTTCAGATATATTGGGGTCCATTGATTCAGGCTCCTGTGTTTCAGGTTCAGGTTCATGTATATTCAGATCCATTTGATTGATTGATTGATTGATTGATTGGTGTTTAACGTCCAGCGAGCAATTTTTCAGCTATATTCAGGACAAGAACATTTAAAAATGTAAACGCCACGGGACCCGAATCAAGGAAATGTGGTGGGTAGGGACAGATAATTTAGCCAGTGCAACAGGTCTCCTATGAACCACTCATCGTGAGCATAATGCTCATAATGAGCTGCCACACTGGGTTCTTTAACGTGCGAAGAGGGTGGCAATCTCTCAACACGGGAACTCGGTTTTATTTACGTCTCATCCGAAGGACGGGTTGGTTGTCAATTTATACATCCCGCACAACCGACGGATGCCCATTCAAGCAGAAGAAGCTCTCGGTCCCATTTCTATTCCCCGGAGTTCCCGCGGGTTAACCCCTTTTAGAGGACTAGTGCCTCTAGGGCGGAGAAACCTGGTGCCTGTTCTACCCCCCAGCACACCCTCTGGGGGGGGGGGTCAGATCCATTTTAGCAGTGTCTAAAACAAATGTAACCATGCATGCTAACTGTCCATTCAATACATTGTGCATACCATCAAGACTCAATATTATTTCCACAAACACCTCTCCCATAATTTTCTAACAAAACCAGATTTTGTTTAAAAAAAAATGACACCATTATTGACAGTATTTCATAAAAGAAAAACAAATAAACGATAAAATAGCTTATTCTGATGAAATTATATTGTTGCTATAATCGTCTTACCAGCGCCGCGAAGTAGAAGGCGATAGAAATTTTGACGGTGTTATTTTTGTAGATATAAGGGAGAAATTGTAACAATGCATTTCATTTGTGACCTACGCGTGGGAAAAATTAATACCAAGAATAAGGATGGTCGAATACACACACAAATTTTAATATTTCTGCATCTCTTGGTGTTTATTTCATCAAAATAAATTAAGAAACGCCTTTTCAATATTTTATATCTGGTTTTGTATATAGAAAAAAAATTGGAAAAGAATGTTTGTCGAAATACTTTTCAACCAAAAGACTTGTGTATCTATACATGTCGTTTCAACAGTTCAATTTTCCGCCATAAAAATCCTTTGAAATGATCAACAAGTATTATTATTATACTTTTACGTTGATAACTAGTTCAAATAATTATGACGCCTTGTAAATTGTTACCCTTTTCCATCTAAAATTAAAAATAGCCTTTTCATGCGTCATAAATATTTTGACTGGCTGATAATATGTCCGTAACGAATTCTATTTCGATCATCATAAGTGAAAGTTACGATCATCATTGCAGATAAAATAATGAAGTTACGATCATCATCGAGTTTTTTTTTGTATCTCGATTTTCTTTCTTCTCGTAAAATTTTCATTTTATGGAAATCAATCTTTCAATGAACTGACTTAACAACATGTTTCTTGACACAATACAAATATGAAAATAAACCGTTAACATGGAGAAAATGGCCTAATAAAATTTTCCGGTTTTTCCCTCCGCCATGTTGGGATGATCGTAATTGCAGTTACGATCATCACGTTGACGCCAGTGGGTGATGGAGAGAGAGGAACGTATCGGAATCAACCGTGGGTTACCGACGATGTATGAAATATATAGCGTAAAATCGATTGCGTACTGTAATATGGCCATCGACATCGTGGAATTGTTTTCTTTTGTCAAGTTTTTATCTTGTATGGATAATGCTACGTCTTATCAGACGGCCTGCTCTGGTGTGATAGATAATGCTATGTCTTATCAGACGGCCTGCTGTGGTGTGATAGATAATGCTACGTCTTATGAGACGGCCTGCTGTGGTGTGATAGATAATGCTACGTCTTATCAGACGGCCTGCTGTGGTGTGATAGATAATGCTACGTCTTATCAGACGGCCTGCTGTGGTGTGATAGATAATGTCGCCATCCTTCTTATCAGACGACCTGCTGTGGTGTGATAGATAATGTCGCCATCCTTCACTGATTAAATATTATCAGTTACGTGTTTCATCATGACATGTTTGTTAATTAAATCTTCGTGATCATCATGAATAAAACCTTGTATAACTTGTATGTAAAGACTACCAAAGAAGACAAAACCAAAGTGTATGCAATACAAATGTCCGGTGAAATGCAACCAAACAAAACCAAAGCTGTATGCAATACACGTGACATATCCGGATAAATACAAATTCAAATTCAAATTCAAAATTTTATTGTCATTAAACAATACAGTTTGTGACAATTATACACATAAACAGACAGGTAACAAAGAGAACATAAAATCGACATTTTCAAGTAAATATGCTAGGAGTCCCCTGTCCTCAGTTCTAATGACTTTTTTTAAAAAGGAACCCAGTTTATTTACTTGAGATGGTGTTGATGGATTTAAAATATATGAAAGTTTTTCTGATTCTGATAAGTTATTAAAAATTTGATTTTCGTTGTTCAAAATGTTTAAAAAAGAAGACCTCAATTCAGAATTTATCGTGCAATGGAAAAGAAAATGTTTCTCGTCATCTATACACTTACAGTGTGAGCATAAACGTTGCTCTCTGTGAATATTTAAATGTCTCCCCTTTTCTATTAATAGGTTGTGTTCACTAATTCTAAGTTTTGTTATTAGCTTTCTGTATTCAAAATTAGATATAGATAAGTAACTTTCCAATGATAAATTTTGTTTTAAATTTGAGAATAAATATAATTTACTTTTTTGGTCTAATTTTGAGAGCTTATTATTTATTAAATTTTCATAGTAAAATTTTAGTGTTGATTTTACATATTTATTTGGTAGTTTTACTTGATTTGGACTAGTAGTATTTTGTAGCTGTAAGATATCAAGACCTGTCTCATCAATAATACTCTTTGCATATGAAAACCATGTGTAGATGCCTTGAGAATCTAAATTTTGGCAAAGTAAAAAGGATTCTTTTAAAAGTGGGTTTATTTTTGTTGTATATAGTCTTACAAAATATAACAAAGTTTGAGATTTAATAAAGTTCTCTACTGGCAATCTTCCAAGTTCTAACCTGACTGCTAAATTTGAAGCTTTCTTTCTAATGCCAAGAACATATTTGCAAACGGACAGATGTAAATTTTCAATTGGATTTTTATCGATAAAATTAAATAAGTCTACTTCCTTATCATTGGTACTTGCTCTTTTCTTGGCCCTATATAAAGATATAAAAGTGTCTAAATATGTTACCTCAGAGTTATATGTCATAATTGGTTTAACTAATGTATCAAAAAGGTTGTTAGCTACTTTTACAGGTAAATTATTTAATGAGGTAGTATAAGATTTTATACAAAATAAAGCTTTCTTTGCTTTTTTAACCAAATATGTAGTGCTATGAGATAGATTTCCGTTACTTTTCAGTGTTATACATAAAAATGGATATTCTGAAACATTCTGTATTTGATTGTTTCTATAATATACAAAAGATGGTTCTGGTTTGGTGTAATTTTGTTTAAATATCATAGATTTTGTTTTATTAATATTAATAGCTAACTGCCAGTTGTCACAGTAATTGGAAATATTATTTAGACTATGTTGAAGCCCCTCTTTAGTTTCAGATAATATTAACAAATCGTCAGTGAATAAAAGACAACCAATGTTCGAGTCTATTAGTTTTAAAGGGGTAGACTTGTTATTTTCAAATTTTTAGTTATATCATTAATAAATACGTTGAACAATGTAGGCTTAATGAGTCACCTTGTTTAACTCCCCTTGAGATGTTAAAAAAGACTGAGTGTTGATCTTTATGTTTCAAAGACGATGTTGTATTGAGATACTGTTCTTTCAATAATTTAAAAAAAGTGTAACCCTATCCCCATTTTACATAATTTAAATAAAAGTGCCTCTCTCCAAACTGAATCGAATGCTTTTCTGAGATCTACAAAACAGGCATAAATTTTCTTTTTATTTTTATGTATATATTTATTAATCAAAGATTTTAAAACAAAAATGCTATCTGCAGTTCTATGGTTAAATACAACCAAACAAAACCTGTAGAAACAATGAAAAATATGTAATTTCTTTATTTTTATTTGTCATTCATGTTTATATTGACATTGTACATCTTTGTTGAAGCAATATATCAACATTATAAGATTTAACTACCAAAAATCACTGATGCATATAATAGTTTGTCTTTTCATGGGAGGACATGCAATTTCAATAAAAATCAATATTTGATTTTCGTACATCTCTTCCAATAAATGAGATATTATATACAATACATAAATGGTAAACGGAAAAAAGTCACAGGAAAAAAAGTCACAGGATAAAAAGTCACAAGACAAGTAGGAAAAAAAGTCACAGGAAAAAAAGTCACAAGAAAAAAAGTCACAATATATTTTTTCCACATTTACTATACCCCTGAAAGTCACAGTATGTATAATAACTGACTTTGTCCATACCCAGGTTATGGTGTTTATCGCCACTTTCAACATTTTTTCGGTGATATGGTGGCTTTCTGTTTTATCATTACAATATATTTCAAATTTGGTTTCATTCTGATAAATAATAACATTTGATCGGCACATACCGTTCACATTTATTACCTAATAACCAGGACCAATATTAATTTGATCTTTGAACTTTGCAAATTGATAACTGATAAACAAATAGGGACCCCTCAGCTTCACAAAGCGCAAATATTTATTCCCCCCATAATTTCTCTAATTTTTCCATTTTTGTCGATTTCCCAACGTCTTAAATTATTTTATTTTTCGACTATTAGTTATTTAGATTGTTGGGAGAAAATAAATAATTTATTTACTTATGGAAATCGAGAGAAATTCATATCGAGTCGGCTTTTTATTTTTGTAACTTTAGGTAAGTATGGATGAGAAGTGTCAAACGAACGACGGAAGTATGAAAATATTACACAAACAGGTACATTGTACATATTTTGAGATTTAAATTTTTTTTTCTTTCTTTCTTTTAAAGAACTGGCTACCGTTTCACTAAAGGTCGTCAGTCGGAAATGTATACGTAAATGGACTCTTAAGAGTTATGACAATTTCACTAATAAATAGGATTTATGACTTACGATAAAAAGTGATCGCAACATTAAGAGTGTTGGTAGGTACTCGTAAGTCGTAAATCGTAAGCCCATTCTTGAAGAGAAGAATTGCTATCTGCATTTTTTAATGCAAACATTAATCAAATGAAGCGAGCAAATGTCAATAGCCTGTAAACCCAACTACCATACGATCACTCCTAATGCTTATGGTAACCAGACAACTGTGCCCGCGGACAAATCGGACCGAGACAAGTCGGCCCGTAAGCGAGGACAAGTCGGCCCGTATGAAAAGACTACTCGGACCATCAATAATTATTGTTGTCTTAGTTTTTTTTATATAATAAAATTGACGGAAATCATAAAGATACAGTCATCTGTCAAAAGTATGCGGACATGTAAAAAAAAATCCCTATATATAAATCAACCAAAACCATATTTTTTCAAAAAATTATGATGAAGTCATTTCTGGATAGATTTTTACAAATTTTACACCAAAGCATTCAGAATTGTCTATATTTTGATTGGTTATTTAGACATTATAGATCTGAGTGATTTTTATTTGTACATAATTTAAGTACAACAAATAAACTTTCACTTTGGTTTTCCTATGTATTTCCAAGGAAGGACTATACAAATCCTTGGTATTTCAATATAAAATAAATCCTAAAAAGTGAAAATCATGGAAAAATTATTTACAAATAAAAACCGCTCATATAAACATAATGAGCAAATAAACAAACAAAATATACATAATTCCGAACGTATTGTTTTAGTCTGATTTTTTCTTCCGCTTCTTCTGCTTCTTCTCAGCGAAGCTTGTCCGGACCATAACTTGTTTGTCTTTCGAGATAGGTCAATGATATTTGGTATGTGTGTGCATGGCCATAAGGTGGTGTGTCGCGTACCGTAATGACCTTCGTGTGACCTTCAGCTTTGACCTCAAGGTGAAATAATTGTTTTTTTAAATAGTATCATTCAACTCATAATCACTGTGTAACTTATTGTTGTACAGATGGCGACATTAAGGGGAGACATAAGTTTTAGGTATCAAAAACAGTTCTTCCTAGTTTATTAAAGATAAATACGATATTTTCTTAAATCGTTTATTAGAGATTATATAATATAAAAACCCACATAGAATTAGTTAATATAGAACATAGACAGGCACTAGTAATATTAATATTATAACATCAGCACACAAATATTCATTCAAATTCAACATGATATGAAAAACGCACATATAAATAGTTAATATAGAACATAGACAAGCACTAGAAATATCATTATCATAACATGATATCTACAGGAAATAAAATGTTGTCCAATAATATTTACAGGAAATACCTGTCATTTCAGTAATGTATGGTTTCAGTTTGCAATTGTTATATGGAAAACTTGAGAAATCTTTAAAATGACAAAAAGTGTGGTACGACTTCTTTTGAATTTTCGTGTTTCCTTTCTGTGTATAACACCTCAATTTAGCAATAGTGGCCATCTGGTCGTTGCTATTTGTCAACAAATATACCCCATTAGTAGGTGTGTATTAAATTGGTAATAAAACATTCATGAGTTAATTATAATGACAATAACTAATGTTTCAACTGATGACCTGTTCGATGAAACTTTCCAACAAAAAATCGTCTCGGGCTCAGTGGGTTAAACAAACATTTATTCAGTTACAATCTATGTCAGAGTAAATTTTGCGATCATTGTGATGGTAACAAAATAGAAGATACCGAACATTACTTATTGAAATGTAGCCGTTATACCACCCCTAGAATCACATTGCTACTAAATGTGAAATATATTATCTGTCCTGATATTAACATAACGTTGTTACGAGATCTTTGTCCAACATATCTAACTAAAATTATTATTGAGGGAAGTAAAGACTTATCTACTGTAATGAATCAAGAACTATTTACATATGTATTTAAATTTATTAAGTCTACTCACAGGTTTATTCGATAATATTTTGTGAATGTTTCTTCCCCCCTCATAGACTGAATACTTTATAATCAGTGTTTTACCAGTAATTATTTTATTTTACCCACACTTGCCAATATGATTTTTTTTTCTCTTATAAATTACTGATTCAACTCATCTTCCCTTATCCTTATCTTATTATTATTATCTATAATGATCACCTTTACGAGAGAGAGAGAGAGAGAGAGAAAGAGAGAGAGATTTGTCTTGTCTTGTATTATATTGTTGTCTTGTCTTTTCTCTTTACTAATTTGTATTCTTTTGTATTATTCTGATGATGTTATTGTGTGTTTCTATGTTGAGGAGTGCTACTAGTAGCCTCTGGCTGTATGTAATCCTCTTGAAATAAATAAAGAATTAAATTAAAAAAATCCTAGTTGTGGATAAAATGATTTTCAAAACAAAATTAAAATTAGAAAATTAATGAACCGAATCAAGGATTTATATAACAATATTATAAAACATTCTAACATGACCTCACTCTTTCCTTTTGCTAAAAGAAACCAGAATTATTTCTTCGTATTATCTCATTAGCACATGCGCCGATGAATGTGACTGACGTTTCCATTGGCAGCATAAATTGTGACCCGAATAATGCCGATAGAGGGCGCAGTATTATTCGAGTTACATAAATTGTGTGCGATATTTTCCGCAAGCGTATGTATAAATTACCGTATTCCAATCAAAGTATACTACCGTATTTGTACTCTTATACATATCAGAATCGAAATAAATCATGGAAGCCAGAATGTGTTTTGAGTTTTAACATGGATTGGCGGATATTAGTAAATGTTATCCCTCGCTTCTGGATCGGGATACAATACTAATATCCGCCAATCCATGTTAAAACTCCCAACACATTCTGGCTTCCATGATTTATTTCTTAATCTATTTTCCCCGGAAATAGTCTGTAAAGAGAGACAACTCTAGTTAAACTAACCCATTTCTACTACAATGCACGAACATATATTAAAACTATTTAAACAAATAAACATTTTTTTTACATACTTAATCAGATTTAATAGAATTTTAAGTGTTCTGTGCTAATGGGGTTCTCTGGTATTCTGTGGTAAAAAGACGCACCGATACGGTCCGAGTTGTCTTAATACGAGCCAACATGTCTTGGTCCGAGTTGTCCGCGGGCCGAATTGTCTGAAATCCATGCATAGCCGAGAAATATAAAGAAAAATTGTATAATGTTTGCTGTGATCCGACCAGAGATCTGACTCACGAATATCTATCCCGTAATTTAATTGACAATAGCTTTGAATTCAATTGAGAGAAAAAACAGTGGTATGATATTACAATTTGTACTAATCTACCAAACAATACGATTAGCTTCTTGGTAAATACGTGTGCGTACTTGACAAATTAACATAACAAATAATAAGACAAGCTTAAAATAGAACCAAGTAATATATTCCTTTTAAACCATATAGTCGTCTATATAAATAATTGTTCATACAAAAGACAAGGTATTTGATTAAAACCTAAAAAATAATCAAAGTAGATCGAGATCAAATACAAAGAACAGGGTGTCAGTAATCATGTGGTCGTTTTTCATTGTACATATCCCAGATGCATGCCAGATATGTAAATTGCTGATGTCTTAAGATGAAAAGGTCAAAATTTGCAAAGCACATCCTTAAGTACCATCAATTAAGGCCAAATTATGACAATACCGTCTTTTGAGGTATAATTCGTAATTGGATAAATATTTCACCGCATGCCAACTTTTTAATTATCTTTCTTTATGATGGTTTCTTTTTAAAACATTAATATTATGAAATTAAAAGACGCTTCTTTCTTAATTAGAATTTATTCTTTTTTGATGAGTAACAATAAAGTACGGAGGACATTAACTGACAATTCAATTCAATTCAATATTTTATTAGTCTCATCTCTTAAACATAATATTTGTACAATAAAAAATATTAAAAGTACATGCATATAAATATTAAGAGCCATTCAATACAGAATTATAAGAGACTATATACATTTAAATAACTTGATAATAACATAAAAACTACAATTGATGTTATATAAGAAAGGAAGAACTATTTACAGTATAAACTATTTCTACGTCTTTTTAAAAATTGTAAACAGGTTTTGGCACATATTCGAATCATATTTTCATTTGAGAATAAAAACGTTATTTTCTCTTCATTAATAAAAGACATAAAATCAACGAATAACTTTTTGCAACATTAAATAAATTTTCTCTAAAATCCTCATAAAATGGACAGTTTAAAAGTACATGTGTTTCATCCTCTATAAAATCACTACAAAAACAACAAATTCGCTCTTCAATTCTCAAATTTTCAAATCGACCCGTTTCTATTCTAAGTGGTGCAACTCCACATCTAAATTTAGCGAATGCACTCCGATGTGAAAATGGCAAAGCTATTCTGCAATACATTTCTGTTTCAAAACTATTTTTAAAAAGTCGATACGTTCTGAGTTTATTTCCACCTCTACCAGATACAGATCTTTCTAAACTTAAACAGTTATGCCAATCATTTACATGTTTGTCAAACAATCTCGACATTACACTATTAACAATAAAAGTAGTATCAACATTTTGTGAAATATTACAAAAGTGACTTAAATTAAGATCACGGAAGGTTTTGTTAATAAAAAAATTCCAATTCTTGACACATTTATGACTTAAGCTCATGCAATTTGACCATACGAAAACCTTTCTATTTAGTCTATCAGAAGTCATATTATTAAGTCGACACCATAGACGTATAATGCATTTCCATTGTTTATGAAAAAATGGTGGCCATCCCATATCTCCGGTGACTACGGCGTTTGGTGTATACTTGCCAACCCCCAAGAAAAATCGACAGGCTCTATTTTGTATAGCGTTAATACAAGATACATTTTTATACCCCCAAATACTTGCCCCGTATTCTATTTTGGGGGACACTAAACTGTCATATAATTTTGCAAATACTTGATATGTAACACCACCTAGAACTTTACATTTAGCTATAACTAGGCCTAAAGCTCTGTTAGCCGATGCGGCCACAGCTTTTGCTGTAATGTTATAATCTAACAATTCATTTAAAACAAGACCTAAATAGGTATAGCAATCTGGATAATGAATGATACTATCTCCACATTTAAGTTCAGTACAAGACCTAGGAACAGATGGTGTTCTAAATTGAACAACATTGCTCTTTGTTGGATTAACAGTCATACAGTTATCATCACACCAAGTTGCTAGCGCATTTAACAATGTTTGCGATTCAATTTCATTATTGGCTAAATAACTATATCATCTGCATAAAGTAGAATGCAAACTTTTTCATTGCCTATATCAATACCACAGTTATACGACTTGATGAAAGTAACTAGATCGTTTATATATAAGTTAAATAATAAAGGTGACAAGGGACACCCCTGTATTAGACCGCTATTAACATTAAACCAGTCTGTGAGGTTACCATTTAACCTTATTGAACATTGTACATTAGCATCAATATACTTGATAGCAGAACAAAAATTATCAGCAACACCTAATGTACTAAGTTTTTTCCATAATATATTCCTATTTATGGTATAATATGCCTTTTTGAAATCGATAAAAGCACAAAAGGTAGATTTACGTAGTGTTTTCCTTACATCTATAATATTAGTTGATCTATCGTACTACGATCTTTGCGAAAACCATTCTGCTCATCTGCTAACAGGTTATTATCGTCTACCCACTGAACCAACCTTTCGTTCAAAATATTACAATACAGTTTGTAAGATACACATGCTAATGCAATGCCTCTATAGCATAAAGGGTCCCGTGGGTCCGCCATGTTTGCTTTAGGTATGGGATTAATTATAATTTTGTTCCATACGTCTGGGATTTTTTGAAACCTAAAGCAAAAATCAAACAGATGATGCAACAACAAAGCTGAACAGTTATTTATAAATACTTCGGCGGGTAAATCATCATAACCAGCAGATTTACCTTTCTTCACTTTCTCAATAACACTAATTGTTTCAGCAAAAGAAATAGGTTCAGTCAAAATAAAATCGTTAAAAGTATCACTTCGGTTTTTATTCGTAGCCAACTCAGTTTCATTTGTTGTAGAATATTGCTGATTTAGTAGATTAGAATATGCAGACTTCCATTTATTTAAAACTTCAGTCAGCTGAGAAGAAACATTACCATCGTCGTCTATAACTTCCATTGGAATTAAAGACTTTCGATTCTCAGCCACCCCAATTTTACCAATCTTTTTCCAAAACTGTTGCTGGTTCTTAGTAGATTCCAACAACAGTTCCTCCTGCATACTAATCTAATATTTCCTCTTACATTTTTGGACCTCCCTATCGAAAGATTTTCTTTTATCAACGTAAATAGCCCTCAATTCCGTAGAACGTCGATTATCGTTACATTTGTTCCAAGTCTTTTCGGCTTTGCACATTTCAATCCATAATTTATTTAAGCCTTCATTCCACCAGGGCTTTTTATTTTTACATTTTTTATTAGAACGAATGCCGCCCATAAATATAATTTTACATGATAGTTTCTTTTTTATTTCACTATCTACGGTATTACAAAACTCATTATATATATCGTTTATACATTTTTGTTCTTGTTTAATAACCTCAAATTTGTTAATAATAGAACAAATTTCTGAATATGTGTCATCTGTATTCATAAAATCAGTTGGTATATTCTAAAAGTTGTATTTAGTATGTTGGGTTACCATACCATCATTGTGTGTTGGTAATACAATTGAACTAATTGAGCTAAGATCAACTTTCCATTTAATCATAGAGTGATCTGGAATCAATTTTATATCAACACCCGTTATATCATAACCCTCAGCAATTACCAAATCGTTTGCTGTAACAACATAAAAATCACTACATAAATTAAAATACTCATACAGTACAATACAATAATCTACAACTGAACAACTTTTTGTTGATATACATGTAAAATCATTGTTAATAACATTTCTACCGTTCAGTATGCAACAATTTACACTAATCAGGAAATCAATAAAGATATTACAGTATGAGTTACACTTAAAATCGACTACATCTCTGTGACATATATCATCAATACCTACTATATAATAATTTTCTTCCCACATCTACTATTAAAATCACCGCAAATCAAAAATGGGCCAAAATTTTGGAATTGATAAATTTGCGAAATTAATGTATCGAAAAATACATCTTTGTCTGAATTTTCTGGAGGCAGATAACACACACACACATTAATTTTAAAGTCCGAATGTTTATGATTAAAATAAACCCACAGTATACCTTCAAAAGATTGGTCTAAAACACCAATATTAAACATATCATAAAAATTTTGTTTTACAAAAATACCTATTCCACCAGAACCAGTTTAAGCATTCCTATGTAGATGCTTTCTGTTCTGTCCTATCCAATGATAACCATTTACCTTTAAAATATCACCACCTTTTAGGTGAGTTTCAGCTATACCTACAATATCTAAGTCAAGATTATTAATACAACAAGATCTAAGTTTATTGTTTTCAGAAATACTGTCTTTATTCCAATTATTAACGTTCCAAAAACCGGCAGATATCTACCATCTAGTACCATGTCTAACACGTGAGTCACTGTGTCTATCACTGCCTTCCTGTCTGTTGTCACTATTCTGGTGTGCATTGTGTCCTCGATTATGTGTGTTTCTGTTCGTCGTATCGCGTCTGTCCCTTCTTACATTGTACGCATACCTGTTGTGTCCGTTTTCAGAGCGTGTGTTCTGTGTCTTATCGTTACGTTTTGTGTTTTGATAGTCATAGTACCTTTTAGCTATAATTTCGGTACCTTTCATGTCAATATGTGGATCACCGGATTTAAGTACATCAACAATAACTTGAAAGTTTTTCCGCTCGATGCGTTGTTGAACAGTTTGGTCTTTGTGGATGAAAATGTCACTGTACTGACGACTGGATTTCAAATTACGTTTTGTAGACATTACTTCATTTAAATCATCCCTAGACTTGCAAGTGACGATTACTAGTCCACTTTTGTTTTCGTTTCTGCTTGCTTTGCGTTCAACTTTTGAAAAGGAAATGTTTTTCAGCTTAAGACCTTCTCTCATCAAGGCTGCCACTTTGGAAACAACGTTTTCGTTGATACTTTCCGGTAAATCTCTTATAACTAAGTTACATGATATATCTTTGCCAGAACTTCCTAATGCCGACTTAGAAACATCGTCCACCTTTTCCTCAACCACTTTCAGATCTCGATCAAAGTCCTGGCGCAAATCATCCACGGCCGATTTGACTTGTGTGGAGATTTTTGAAACCTCACTTGAAATTCGTTTATCGACGATTTGATTTACTTATTGGGTAATTTTTCGTTCCAGGTTAGCTTCTAGAGAATTTATACGATTGTTCATATCACCAAACATACTGCGCATATCATTAGATAAATTACTGATCATTCTAGTAATCATTAGCATTTCTGGAGATAATGATGAATCAACATGGACGTCAGCTAGTGTTGTTGTATCTGGCTGAGTTCTATCAGCATTTGGTGGTTTGTTAGTGGTTTTCACATTGTCCTTTTCATGTTTAGCTCGTTTCTGTTGAGGTTTAGCAGGTTGACATGTCCTCGGAACATTTTCCGATTCACTATCACTGTCACTATCTTTATCGTGTTTCCTTTTTAATTGGCTGTTAACTGTACTTGTATTTGTATCAAAAAGATTTCCAAATATAGGTTCGTCGTTACAATAAATAACACCATGAGCTGCTGATATAGCCTCACTAACACCCAATAAACTGTTACTTAAACTCTCAGTATTTTTATTCTTTGAACTGTTACTTAAACTCTCAGTATTTTTATTCTTTGAACTGTTACTTAAACTCTCAGTATTTTTATTCTTTGAACTGTTACTTAAACTCTCAGTATTTTTATTCTTTGAACTGTTACTTAAACTCTCAGTATTTTTATTCTTTGAACTACATTTTCCCTTTGTATTGCTCCGGGTTGTTTGCGCATTGTTACCGTTTTTACCGTTACCGTTACGTCCTTTGGCCATATCGACATTAGAGTCCAAAGTCCAGCTTGGTAAGAACAAGCCCTCGGGTATTGTGTACTCAATATAGTAACGACTTAGTGAGTAGTTTTCTGTGGTGTTATGTGCACTGTTTATATTATAGAACTATATCAAAGTTTTCAAAAGTCATTTAAAGCATAAAATAATAACTCACAATATCGAGAAAAGACGTTAGAACATCAAGCCATATACAAAATCCTGTAAATCACTATATTTCCAGATAAATATATACGAATTTTCTCGGAACACAAAATCACCGACTTTCTACAAAGGGGAGGTAACCAGAAAAAAGAAAAAATTA
>MJUT01026008.1:317817-348088 GCA_002080005.1 Gigantidas platifrons
TATTTCAGATGAGTGCGTTTTCATCGCATATTTGTGTATACATGTAAACAAAATAATATAATGTGTAGTTGTTGTGTATGACCTCACGGAAACGACATTGTCTAGGCTATTATTCATTACAGAAACTTTCTAAATTATGTTTTTTTTTCCAATCAATAATTTGAGTGCGCAGGTGCTAAAGGTAGATATATACCGACATATACTGGATGACGATATATAGGCCGTCATATTAGAATATTCAATTATTCTTAATTATATGAGTGTCTGGATTACTGTTCAAACTGTGTCTCAGAGGAAGTATCTTCTTCACGTTTTAAAATTGTGTTTGTTAAAAATGTCCATAAAAAATCAAGTATTTTATGAAGCAAATTTGATGCCAGGAGATGTCTAGAATGCACCATTTATCCCAGAGCCTCTGGGGGTCTTGACAAAATTGACATTTTTACTTATTTTCACATTTACGATTGTTTGTATGACATTTTGTAGAACAATGCAAGTTCGCCTTCCTACATGAACATCTCAGTGTATTACATTTTAAAGCACAACTACAAATGGATTTCAGTAAAGGAGTATCTCCATAAACATTTTTTTTTGACAGGCCTGAATATGAGAAATTTCATTTAGAGAATCGGGATTTACTGAATTCAACCCGTGAAAACTTTATGAACACCCCTTTGGCTTTGACTAGGAATTGTGATTAGTATCACAAGTTAATCGTAATCGACGTGAAAAATATTTTATGAGCTGTTTTCATAGCAATTTTCCGATCAGTCCCGATATATTAATGACTATATTGCTATAATTTATAGAAATAAACTTTTATTTATATATTTTTTATATTTTTGGATTTTTATTCTTTAAGGGTACGACCATTTAACTTGAAAAATATTCTGATTTTGGTGGAGGAAAAAAAATAATCTGATTCAGAGTATTTGTCATATAAATTAATGTTAAAATCTGGAAAAAAAATTTCGCGCTATGCGCGACAAAAAAAAATATTCTAACTTTCGTGTTGTCCGAAAAATAATTTCTGAAGGTAAACAAAACCGTAACTCCCCCCCCCCTTGCAAGTTAAATGGGCGGTCCCTAATATATTCTATATATATCTCTCTCTATTATATTTTAACTTTTTAGTAGACCATTTCAGGGCGATTTGGATTTGCCCTAGTTCAAATTGGTATATCTTAATTTGTCCTAGGAGAAACCCGAAATCTGATTTACACTGGATTAAAACCAGTGTAAATCGGAATTCGGGTTTCTCCTAGGACAAAGCCGAATTCCGATTTGCCCTAGGATAATTCCGAATAGCCCTGGATTCGGATTTGCCCTGTAACATATACATTTTTGTACACTGTAATGTTGATATTTAATAGAAATAAATCTAAAAAAATTTACTACAAGTATCACAAGATTACTGACCAGATGATCTCAAGAACGCAATGGTGACCTGTTAGGACATTACATTGGCTGTAAGAAACCACAAACAAAAACAAGAAAAATGTTAATTTAATGAATATTTAATCACAATATCACAAGGCCAGTTCTTGCAGTAAAACATGTTCATTTTAAGTATTGACCTTCCCAGTTCAAACAGCACGACAAGATTGTCATTTTACTTTTAAGACGTCACTTATGAATCACTTGACGACATCTATTGTTCAAAGTTCAGTACCAGGTGTAACCCCCACGTGCTTGGATGACGGCCTCAACCCTGCGTCTCATCCCCCCAGTCAGACGTCGGATGTCCTGTTGTGATAGCTGCTGTCATTCTCGATGCAATGCTGCTTCCAACTGACGAATGGTTTGCACAGGAGGTTCCCGAGCATGTATACGACGGCCTAACATGTCCCAAATATGCTCTATGGGGTTCAAATCCGGGCTCATGGCTGGCCAAGGAACAGAAGTCACGGCTTCGCTTTGTAGGTAGGCGGTTACTGCTCTTGGACGATGAGACCTGACGTTATCATCCATATACACAGGCCCTGTAGCTAGTGGGTGGTTGTCGAAATGGGGCACAAGAACTGGTTGCAAGACGTCTCTGATGTACTGATCACCAGTTAGGTTGCCTTGTATGGTGACTAATTCCAGCTTGCAGTCATGAGAGATACACCCCAAACCATTACTGAGCCTCCACCGTAAGGGACAGTTGGCTGGATGTTCCTTGGGGCATAGGCTGTTTTTTTTGTGTTTCCAAACCCTCATCCGGCCGTCGGTTACATGAAGCAAAAACCGGCCTCTCGTCTGACCAATGGATCTTGCTATTGAATCATGGATTATTAGTGGCTAAGTTAAAGTCAACAGTTACGGCTTATCTGTGTCACAAAATGACCAACGATATTTTCCGTTTGTTGTCATCACAATCCAGTCCTTTTCTCATTCAAGACTTATCACCGGGTTTGTAACAAGAGTAACACGACGGGCGCCACTAGTGGAGAAGGAACCGTTTATCATTCCGGAGTACTTGAGTTCAACTCCGGTTTTGAGTAGTGTTCGTGCTGCTCAAGCCTAGCTTAGTTTTCTATGTAGTGTGTTGTTGATTATTGTTTGTGCTCTTTCTTTAGGCCGTTGTGTTTGTCTACCCCTTTTCGCTTTGCGGCTTCTAATTACCGTTTCGGTATCTTCGAACTTTTTTTAACGAAACGATTTATATCAGTTATGCATCTCAACCCGACCATTACACAGTGCAATTGTTTACCAAATTAGCGACTCAAGTTAAATTCGCATTTTTGAACGTCTAAAACAGACCAAATTCGTTCTGATGCTATTTGTTTTATCGAATTTGTGATGTTTTAGAATACCACAAATTTTACCACTATTATGAAAGAATCCCTGAAATTTTCTGAAATCGGTGACAATAAGTGCACGATAAATGTTTGACTGTGAACTTAGGGTTCTACATCATTAAGTATTTCGTATGGATGATTTTAGTTTGACAGGAGTCTGGTGAAAGTTGTTCAATAAGAAAATAGTGGTTAATTTGAGAACAATGAACGATAACTCTGGTAGATATTGTCAAAGCAGAGATCCAATCGACAAACCTCGGGTGAATCCGCTTCTCTCTGTTGATGAACGGAATCGGCCGAGTTATGACGAGCGAGCCGGTGAGTTAAACATAAGCATAAAGCATAAAAGTTTTATTTACAGTCGGAGTTTTCACAAACATATAACATAAGCCCTGTAGTGCTTTTTACCGACATAATAATAGACAACATATATTATGACAGAAGGCATACAAGCATATGCAGATTACAGACAAACATACAAAGCAAAGCATTACATAAATAGCTTAAAAAATGTTAATGAAGTTCAAGATCAAGATCAAGATCAAGATCAAGAGAGAGAGAGAGAGAGAGAGAGAGAGAGAGAGAGAGAGAGAGAGTAGCGGAATCATCCGAGGTTGGCCGAGTGACCATCCCATAGTCGTAACGAAATAACTCAGGACGTTATTGGTAGGTACACAGCAAACATATTTTGTAGACCCCACCATAGGCGGAGCAAGAAGTGGGGAGGATGGCAGTCCCACCTTATCTATTCTAATTGTTTAAATTTACAGGTATTTTTTGTCAAATTGTTTGTCCCTTTAATAGAGTCCCTTAGAAACGTCTGGACCCGATTATGCTGACAAAATTTACTTATTTAATGAAGTATATGTATATATTTTGGCAAATTAAGAATTCGTACCGCAAGATACATTATTAAGGCCATTTCCTTCAAAATGAGATAAAAAATTTATTTTATTTCAGAGATTGAAAGTCAACTACGAACCTTAAAAGCGGAAATGGAAAATATACAAGCAAATGTGGCACTTCTTACAAGAGGAACGAGATATCAAACAGGTAATACTACATGAAGCCGACCATGATGAACATGTTAATATGCTTCATCCTTTTGAATTCCACAACTTGCCTTTGTAACACTGGATTTTGATCCCTGTTAAAAATGGACTCCAAGGTCATATGTCAATAACATTTTTTTATCCCCGGCTTGATAAAAATATCGGCTTTTGATTGGTCAATGACCCGTGCGTACAAAACCCATGCATCCAGCTTGTAGTCACGTATTTCACGGGGCGGAGTCTTTTACGTTGCCTTGCATGTCAAACTCATAATATCAAAGCGCTTTGCATCCCACGCGGAGAAGGGAGGACGGAGTTCTTGAGAGGAAAATATGGAAAACGTCCTTATAAATACAAAAACAACAAAAAAACAACAAAAAAACAACAAAAAAACAAAAAACAAAAAACAACAACATTGCAGCAAATTATATTGAGAAATTTTATTTTCCTATGGCCATGTTTATCGGGTAGTGTAACATGTGTTGAATCGCGCCATATGAAACATTGATATTGATGTTATTTCAAATTTGTGTATTCATAGAAATGATCAAGATGTTTGAATACAAGCATGTTAAAATTATTTCGCATTATTGCTATCACGTGAAGTTGCCATTTGCTTTCACGTACTATAAGTGTATGACACATTTTTTTTATCGATAGAACTCTTGAACCTATTTCTGCTGACGTCATTAATATTGTGACGATATCCACAAAACGAGACTGAAAAACGTTAAAGATTAGTTACCTACATTTGGTCAAAATGCATCCAAATTTTCACCTGAGCTATGTTATTTCAGTCCACAAGTCCAAAAACGTTATGATTACGTTACAAAAATATCCAGAAAATCCACTAGAATCAGTTGTTGTTTTCAAACCGGGAATAAGATCATTATCTACGTGTCTATCCGTGGGCATTGAGATTGTACCACCCTTCAGCACCACTGTACAACCTTCGACTTCGCCTCGGGCTATACAGAAGTGCTTCAGGGCGGTAAAATCTCAATGTCCACGGGTAGACACGTAGATAACTGATATTATTAAACCTCTCTCTATATATATATGTGTATCTAGGATTGGTCCGATCAGCGTTCACATGACTTTGACAATTGCGACGTTTCCTTCGACAACTCCAAAAATTCACCGTGCGAGGTAAATAATAGTATTGTCACCCTCGACAACCCCATTTTTTTCCGCTAGGTGGCGATAACAGCAAACCGGAAATCGTCTGTTTGTGTAGAAAATATGGCAACTGCAGGTCGGTTTGCCGCTAGCTCAGTCAGTGGACATCCAGAATTGTCAACTTGCTTACACAAACAAATGTACATACATGTACAATATATGGATCCCAAGCTGTATCACTTTTTGTCCATTGTCAATTTCAAGGTCTTGTCATATACAAATGTACATATTTGTATGGGTATCACTTTTTGTCCGTTTTCAATTTTAGTGTCTGTTGTCATATAAGTATCACTTTTTGTCTATTGTCAATTATAGACTGTTGTCATAAAGGTATCACTTTTTGTCCGTTGTTCGGCTAATAAAACGATTATGGCCATCTTAGTCGGGGGACATCCATATTGTCAAACTTGTTAGGGTTGTTTTCCCGAGGGAAAACAACCCTCACAAGTTGACAATTCTGGATATCCACATCCTAAGAAGGCCATAATTGTATATTATTAAACCTCTATATATATGTATCTAGGATTGGTCCGATCAGCGATCACATGACTTTGACAATTGCGACGCTTCCTTCGACAACCCCAAAAATTCACCGTGCGAGGTAAATAATAGTATTGTCACCCTCGACAGCCTCAATTTTTTTTCGCTAGGTGGCGATAACTCCAAAACGGAAATCGTCTGTTTGTGTAGAAAATATGGCAATTGCAGGTTGGTTTGCCGCTAGCTCAGTCAGTGGACATCCAGAATTGTCAACTTGCTTACACATACAAATGTACATACATGTACCATGTTTTTGTCCGTTGTTCGGTTAATAAAACGATTATGGCCATCTTAGTCGGTGGACATCCAGAATTGTCAACTTGTGAGGGTTGTTTTCCCTCGGGCTAAAGCCCTCGGGGGAAAACAACCATCACAAGTTGACAATTCTAGATGTCCACCTCCTAAGAAGGCCATAATTGTATATTATTACATGAATGTAATTTAGCTCACATATTAAGAGGTTTTGAGTACTTGCGATGTCACTCTCTCGGCTAAAAATAGATCCTGGCAGGTGTCCGGAAAGTGATATCACCACATGGAGTCCGTTTCATAGAAAGTAGACACGAAATTCATTAAAAAGTTGTCGAATCGTCGCAGATAGAGGATGCTTGTAGGTTAAAACATTACCGATGAGTAAATAAACATGTCATGAGTCGACAGAGGCGGTTAAAGCACACCCCGTGGCACCGGCAATCGTCAGTTAATCATTGTTTACATGTTGGTGCAAAAAACCCCTTTCATAACTTCTCTTATTTATTATAGATGACCAACATTTTTCGAAGTTTTTCTTATTTTTTTTTATTTTCGAAACTTCAAGTGACTGTGATATCACCCTCGCAAGGCATAAACATAGATGGGGAAAATCCTAGACCACGACAGTCCTTATAAATTAATAAATATTTATTTTATGATGATTAATATGATGAAGGGATCTTTTACTTTCACAGTAAATATATGAATGGGATGGACTATTTTATGACCCCCCCTCCCCTGATATTGATTTTATATTTATCCTTTGACATTGTCATAACTTGACATCAATTTCCAAGGGTCATTATTCAACCTTACATAGGCTTAAACAATCGAGTACGATTTTTGTTATTTGTATTGGGAAAATGACCAATCAGGTTTGGAAGTTACAAAACTTTCAATCATGACCTAGTACATTGATTGGTCGCTTTATCACTCGAAAAGCGACCAATTAAAACACTACATCCAGCAAATACAGTATTCTGATTGGACAACTTAGGAGTAAGAGTACAAAAACTCGAACTAGAAATGTTTATGACCACAAGAACCCCACTAAATACCGGTGTGAACTCCGTGAAGATTAGCAATTCCTGCTTCACTGAGGACACCCCTCGTGTTACTGTTAAACGACACGAACTTCATATGATGTTGAAATTTTGTTGGCCAACAGTATACTTAAATAAATACAAATAAAATTAATAAAACATGTACTCCAAACAAAACAAATGGGAGTAAAGACTATCCGAAGATCTTGTATACTCTGAAATTATAGCAAACATCACAAGGAACTAAAAACATAAATACATGTAATGTGACAATATGAACAACACGAACCTCAATAAGACATGTAGAAAACGGGGACGAACTCAGGTGCTCCGGAAGGGTGGGGAGTAGTTCCTGCTGCACTGGTGGCACTCGTCGCGTTACTATTGTTACAAAGCCGGTAACAAGTCAAGAATAAGGAAAGTCGAAAGACCGGATTGTGATTACGGAAAACGGAACATATCCGTGGTCATTTGTGAAACAGATATTTCTTAATAACTGTTAATCAATTCATGGTGACGACCGTAAAATTGTCAACGTGGTGACTTCAATTTAACAAATTGGAATCCAAGTATTGTTGATAGTGGTATTAAAATACCCATAACATGTAAGACATATTGTATCGAAAATCAAACATGATCATGCCGTAGTTGTCTTCGTGATCGTATGGTAGTTGGATTTACAACTACCTTTGCACTCAGTGCATATCACCACTAACGTTGTGAGTTCGAATCCCGCTCAAGCGAGATGTGCTCGATACTTCCATACAACATTATGTGATATAGTTTGTCAATGACTTGCGACAGGTCGGTGGTTTTCTCCTGGTACTCCTGTTTCCTCCATCAAGAAAACTGACCGCCACGATATGACTAAAATAATGTTGAAAGTGGCGTTTAACACCATAAACCTAAACAAATTGAAATACCATTATTATTGATAAACAGAAATAAATAAGTACATTATTCTAAAACATTTTTTTTAAATTTAGATAAAGTCTTAGATAGTATGCCACCACCTATCTATCACTACAACTGACAGACCGAGTTCTAATTGGTTACGAAGGTTATGTGGCCTTGACAAGAAGAGGATTTATTACCAGATTACAACAGAAATTTAGTCTTTATCATATATTCTAACATGACCTGCTTCTTTCGCTTTGTTAACAAACGAGCGAGTTATCCATTCGGTACAATCTCATTAGCACATGCGCCGGTGAATGTGACTGACTTTTCCATTGGCAACATTAATTGTGTGCGATATTTTCCGCAAGCGTAAATATAAATTACCGTCTTCCAATCAAATTATACTAATGTATTTGTACTCTTAATTAAACATATCAGAATCGAAATAAATCATGGAAGCCAGAATGTGTTTTGAGTTTTAACATGGATTGGCGGATACTTGTATTAGTAAATTTTATCCTCGCTTCTGGCTCCGGATAAAATACTAATATTCGCCAATCCATGTTAAAACTCCCAACACATTCTGGCTTCCATGATTTATTTCTTAATTATATCTCCATGAATTGCAGACACTTCGTTTTTAACTTGACCACTACTTCTGGCTTCAATAGTGTTGACATAGACAGTTAAAATATCATGTTTGGGGTTTAGCTGTTGAATGGTGGTCCTTAACGGTACTTTCTTCCTTTCTTTCTTTTTTCCCTTCTTTTTATTTGACCGTAGAGTTACGGATTTCATCCGTTTTCCGAATTCGACATTGAGGCAATGTACATATATGTAAATAGTATTTATTGTTTATTTTGTCATTACACGTTTCATATACTTTTAAAGTAAATTGTCCATGTACACAGCGCACACAGTTCCGGGACATTACACACTATATCCTTAGAGTCTATTCCTGTACTTGGTAAAAGAAGAAGAAGAGGCCGAGTCTTTCGAGTAATATTAACTCATTTGTTGAGTTTAATTTGTGGACTAGGTACATTTTTATGGTTCGGTTCGTGCATTTTATAAAACAATCTTTCATTGTTAACTATACTTTTGTATTTTTATGTATACTTCCCTTTTCTCTGTTTTGATGAACGATTTAGTCAGTATGCTATCAGGACATAATTTAGGGGTTAATTTAGCCTCTGATATTATAAGCTGTCGCCTCTCTGCAGACAATATTGTCTTAATGGGCAAATCGGAACAGGAACTGCAAACTCTTCTAAATATTACAGCTAGGTTTGCAAATAAGTGGAACTAAAATTTAATTCCAAAAAGTCAAAGGTAATGGTAACAGGCCAGAAAATTGATAAACTCAAACTATGGGATCTTGGAAATGATTTAATAGAAGAAACAAATGTTTATAAGTATCTTGGGGTGTACTTTTCACGTTCCCTAAAATGTTCTTATCATATAGAAACATACATAAAGGAAAATGTCCAGGAAAAATTAAATTATAAGACACGAATTTTGGGCGAACATGATAATTTTAATCGCATTTCGTTTGGAGACTCATTATGGAGTTCTATTATACGCCCTTCTATTGCACACGGTTGCGCCGTATGGTTCCCTTCCGCAATTTCAAGTGCTCAAAACATTGAAAGTTTGCAGTACCAAGCTGGAAAAATTATTTTGAAAACGAAAATGAGCTTTCCAAAATCTGCTCTCCTATCAGAATTTGGGTGGGAACAAATTAACGAATTTCTTGACGGACAGACAGCATGTTAATTATTTTGCAAGATTTGATGAACTTCCGGCTCACAGTTTATGCAAAATTGTATTCATGAAGCTAAATAATTCCGAAAGTGTGGAATGGAAGTATGAAAATTATATGAAAAATATTTTCCAGTCAATAGGATTAAACCATTACTACTATGGACATTTTAATACAAACATTTTTAAAAAAAATTTCGGTAAAGCAGTTCAAGATAAAGAATTATCTAGGAGACTGGAAATGAGCAGTCTATCAATCTATAACACATTTAATATTTCACCAGGAAAACTAGCATATTTATCCAGTATAAATGATTTCTGGGCCTCTCGACTGAAGTTCTTAGCCAGAACAAATTACTTCGCCCTTGAATGTTCATACAAGCTGTCGGGATTATTTTTTTTGGTTATATTAAAAGTTGCCAATATTCGATGTTTTATACTAATTGCAGTTGAAATTTTTCATAATATCATACGTAAATAGCCTAGAACGAAGGAAATACGTCGCTGTTTGATTTTCTTTCATCCAGTCAAGATTCCAATGTTTACCCGGCACAATATTGATCAATATTCATACATTCATGAATATAATCATATGACCATTGATGACCTACACAGTGACCTCATTCGGTAAAGCGTTTGCGCATGTGCGAAATTGTTGGCTGAAGAAAAAGCATATGTCATACAATATGTTTGGATTTGTTTTTATTGATTTCATCACGTATTTACGATTTTAAGTGTCATTCTTAATACCATTATATAATATTAACTGATTACCCCGAGATCCAATTTCATAGATATATTTCTTAAGTTATATTAATTCGAACCAATATTTACCTGCAACACGTTTTCTGGTTATTTATAGCCGTTATCAGTGTCCGGTAAACTTCGGAAAAGATGCCGGCTGTGTTAATGAATGATTTAGTCACTATGCTATCAGAACATAATTTAGGGGTTAATTTAGCCTCTGATATTATAAACTGTCTCCTCTTTGCAGACGATATTGTCTTAATGGGCAAATCGGAACAGGAAGTGCAAACTCTTCTAAATATTACAGCTAGGTTTGCAAATAAGTGGAATCTAAAATTTAATTCCAAAAAGTCAAAGGTAATGGTAATAGGCCAGAAAATTGATAAACTCAAACTATGGAATCTTGGAAATGATCTAATAGAAGAAACAAATGTTTATAAGTATCTTGGGGTGTACTTTTCACGTTCCCTAAAATTTGCTTATCATATAGAAACATTCATAAAGGAAAATGTCCAGAAAAAACTAAATTATATGACACGAATTTTGGGCGAACATGGTAATTTTAATCGCATTTCACTTGGAGACTCATTATGGACTTCTATTATCCGCCCTTCTATTGCACATGGTTGCGCCGTATGGTTCCCTTCCGCAATTTCAAGTGCTCAAAACATTGAAAGTTTGCAGTTCCAAGCTGGAAAAACTATTTTGAAAACGAAAATGGGCTTTCCAAAATCTGCTCTCCTATCAGAATTTGGGTGGGAGCCAATTAACGAATTTCTTGACCGACAACGTGTTAATTATTTTGCAAGATTTGATGAACTTCCGGCTCACAGGTTATGCAAAATTGTATTCATGGAGCTAAAAAAATTCTGAATGTGTGGAATGGAAGTATGTAAATTATATGAAAAATATTTTCAAGTCAATAGGATTAGACCATTACTACTATGGAAATTTTAATACAAACATTTTTAAGCATTTTTTCGGAAAAGCAGTTCAAGATAAAGAATTATCTAGGAGACTGAAAATGAGCAGTCTATCAAACTATAACACATATAATATTTCACAAGGGAAACAAACATATCTATGCAGTATAAATGATTTCTGGGCCTCTAGACTGAAGTTCCTAGCTAGAACCAATTACTTGCCCCTGAATGAACGTCTTTTTAAAATTAATCTCCGTGAAAGCTCTAAGTGTAATATATGCGATGGCGATATGGTCGAAGACTTGCATCATTTCTTATTTGAATGCAAAACCTTACGTGGTATCAGACAAGAACTATTCGAAGAAATAGAAACAGTAATAAAATCGTTTTATCCGGATCTCGCGTTTTCAGAGCTACCGCCATTTCAAAAGATTCAGTTCTTGATCGGAGACTGTTGTCTTAGTTTTAACACTGAAATTGGTTTCTCGCTTGACCAGTTCAGTAAAAAAAACTATTATGTAAAATTATGAAAGAGCGAACTATTCTAATTGAGTCATATGTCCATGGTGTGGATGATCAGGAAATCGCTTAATATTGTGTTTCTTTTATTTTATATGTCATTATTATATCATGCCAAATTTGAAGGTCTTCTTTCTATTTGCAATACAGAACTTTATGAGCGATTATCTATTTTTATTAGAAAAGCTGCTGTCTTAATCTGATTGTATGTAACTGCCTGTATTATGTTGTAACTTTATATTTACTGTCAGATTTATTATTTTTCATCGTATGTTCATTCTGTCATGTCTTGAATGAATATATTATTTAAAAAATGACCTCTTGTTACACTTGTATATGTGTCTGAGTGTTTTCAAATAAATCTTGAAAATCTTGAAATCTTATATTTTGAATCTCTACTCATTTCCTTTGACAGTGGCGTCTAGAAACCCCCGTTTCCCCACCATTATATAATAAGCGCGTGAAATCTGAAACGAGCACCTGTGATTCAATAAACAGGACGTGCTCGTAATATGACGTAATTTTATATATATTAATATATTTAATTACATTTTAAATATAAATATCATGGTGAAAACATGTATGGTCAAATGGTGTCAATGCATTGCGTAATCGGTTTACTTCCGATAAAATCTGTTAAATGACATACAAATGACACGATTTTTAAATTATTCACAAAACTGAGTGAAATACTTCCAAAATGCTGTAAAAAATAATTTCTTTTTCACTTTCATGTGATTAATGATACGTACGAAGGGATAAACACCCCTTTTATCGCCCTTTCTGCTGACCTAGAAATTATGCAGATTTTGAGTGCGATAACGAGGTTGAACCACTCGTGACGTCACATGCGCCAGTCATCCATTTCTAAATCAGCTGATTGATATCGATACGAAATTTCCATAACAAAGCCGTGATTAGCAAACCAAAACAAACATCCACGTGGGTGAAATAACAAGAAGTTTCAAATGGTGTCCTGAATGGAATTAATTGAGAAGTATTTGTAAATTCAATTGTCATTTATTTATTTGTTTTTTCTCTGTAAAAGACAAAAATTCAAAAGTGTAACCAAATATTTATGATTTTGCCCCTAATTAGAAAATTAAAGCAGTGATCAATAAACATGCCACTTGTTTGATTACTGCCCAAGGCTAAAATATGAGATATTTGTTTGAAAAACATCACACCTGTCACCTTTATAATTACAGTTAAGTTGACTCAATTTGAGACATTTTAAATAAATCATAACAAATAAATTAATCTTTTCCACTATAAGGGAATTGTAAAAGAAATGAGAGCAGTATTAAAAAAATTATTAAAATAAAATAAATCACTTGATAAATATTTCTTGGTCTACTAGATGTAGCAGTAGAATCCTAAAAAGGGGACATATGAGGCACTACGTAGGACAGTCATCTTTCATCTATAAAACTTTCGTAAATTTGGGGGGAGGGGTACGGGGTACGATATCATCGTCAGAACAACATGTTGACTTATGTTATTTCAGTTGTTCGTTCAATCGCGTTTTCTTTTCGTTATTGTCAGCAAATAAACAAAACCTCACCAGTCGGTGTTTATCAGTCTGTCCTGAGCTTGGGAACTTTCATCGATATCGGAGTCTTCTGATGTTGAATGTTCTCTTTCCTCTTGACTTTCATCATTATTCATGGATTTAGCCATGATTTTGAGACCATTGGTTTGCGGAACATTTTTTTTTCTAATTAAAAATAAACAAGAATGTAATGAGCTTAGTTTTAAAGTCAGCCTTATTTATTGGTTAGTAATGGAGATTGAAAAGCTATGGAAACCTCCTAGGATGTGAACATACTCTGCAAATTAGCAACCAACTGATAAAATATAACATTGGCACTATTGTGATCTAATCTAATACCACACAAATTGTAATCCCCCCTTTTTTTTAAAATATTACTGTGCTTTGGTTTAATACCACACAAATTGTAATAACCCCCTCCCCACCCTTTTTGAAATGTGCTTTGGTCTAGTACCACAACAGTTGTAATAACTCGTATTTGCGTAGTCTTCAGCAGAAAAAATATGTATCTGACAATTTGTTCAACTTCTCTGTGTAGGTAATGAATATACAAATGTATAGAACATACGTCAAAAACTGAAGCAAGTTGTAAAATAAATAATTATTTCTCAGACCTCATAATCAAAATGCAACAATTGGAATAAAAATAAAATTACTGTAGTAAGTTATTTTTTTTAATTGCAGACAGTATCTGTCTGTTCTATAAATAGAACGTAATTGTTACCTGGATGCTGATCGATAAAAAAAAAACTTGTGCGTGCTCGTGCAGTGCATGGCCAGCCTTGGCATATATGAGAACTAAGATTGTATTTCACAGAAATGACAATAAATACATCAAAAGTTTGTTTAGTTAAAAGTAGCTTCGGTGGATTGCGAACTCCTGTTGATCGCGCCATTTTTATTTTTTAAGTTTCTGACATTTCGAGAAGACCACTTTCAAAATACTAAGTAATGGATAATATTTCAGTAAACATGATGTCGACATTTTCATAAATGAAACGTGGCAAAAATAGTTCGTTGTGGCGGACATTGTGACGATTATTGTACATGACGAATACAATCAATCAATATATATTTTGACCGCGACTTTCTCAAAATGACGATTACAAAAATATGTCCATTTAAAATACATACTGTGGCATTTTGAGTACATGCCATATTGATAACTATAAAAAAAATCATTATCGTTGATTGAATTCTTTGTCGGGATCATTATCATTACCAGGTAAATCAAACCAGGTGTCCGTGAAATCAAATATTATGCAATCAAAACACAAATTCTATAATCCGTTGATTGGCTTGTAAAATGTAATAAAATTGTCATTATAGTGACTAGGCCTAATTAGCTTTAATCAGCAAATGAAAAAGAAGAAAGGATTGTTACAAACATTTTTCTACGATTATTTTTTTATTTTTTTTTTTTGAAAATTCAAAAATGTCTAAATCACCAACATGATCGGAGATATTACTGTCATCACTGTCCATGATATTTATCGGCTGTTTACTGTTTCACCTTCGATCGCTCAACTGATCGTTTATCATGGAAGCCATCCTTTTGGCGCATGTGACGTCACGTAATCACGTGACCACTCGGCTCATTAAAATGTAGAGGTCACAGATCGCGGAGATATCAAAAGGTAATAATCAATAAATTGGGCGTCCTAGGGCGTTATTTTCAATTAAGACAATGTTTATAGTTTATTTAATGACCAAATCAAACAAAATCGAGAATTAATTTTTGTGTGTCATTAGTCCTTCAAACTAAGGTATCACTCAACCAGCCACGTCCATGCGTGCTAAAACTATTAAAAACATACTTCTAATTCCTTTTTTGTAAGAAATGAAGCAGAAACCAGCAATTTCTCTACATTCTGAACCACAGATAAACGCTTCATGCGGTCGGACTCGATCAAAGGGGACAACTTCATTTTGGAATGTACCTAAAATAATTCTGAATTATACCTACCTTATATATAAATGCTATGCTCCTTTGGGTGTAAAACCACTAATTAATTTCTTTAAGATTTTCTACTAAATTTAGGTTTGAATATGAATGGACGGACCATTTAACTTGCTTTTTATCAAGTAGATAACACTGGAGGTGGTTTAGTTTATAGTGTTTAACGCCACTTTCAACAATATTTCTGTTATATCGTGGCGGTCAGTTTTATTGGTGGAGGAAATCAGAATACCCGGTGTTCCAAGTAACAACTTTAGTGGTGATAGACACTGATTGCACGGGTAGTTGTAAATCCAACTACCATACGATCAGGACCACAACGGCCCCAACACTGAAGGTGAAAAAACAATAGTACTCTGAGTATTTTATGTGGATCTAAATATAGTTTTGCAAGGATTTAAATAGCTCAGTTTACTTTACAAATGAATTGGATCGGTGTCTGGTGAACATTTATTCCACATTTCAGTATTTTCCATTGTAACACTACTTTTCACACCTCTTATGTACCAACTATACTAAAAAAAATTATCATGTTACTAGGAAATTCACATATTTTTTGCCTCATCAACCTGATCAAAATCCAGTCGCCTTAGGGTTGGTCATATGACATATGCAGGGGCGTAAAATTGGAAAAAATATGATTTTTTTAATGTAAAATCGCGATTTTTCACACGAAATACCCCAAAAATTTTCGCGCCTCCCTCTGCTCGGTGCGATCTTTTTTAAGTGCGCCCTCTAACTTGAAATCCTGGATACTGACAAACAATATAGATCATGCGTTAGCATATAATTAGAAAACTGACAGGTCATATTGGGCCTTGCTGATATTCAAAGGGATTCTTAAGTTATTAACTTAATAGTACTGTACAAGTCCACATAGGTGTGGTGGTGGATGGACTAAGGGAGACAGTGATCTAAAAATTGAAAATTATTATTTTTGGTTCTTACATGTATCCATGAAATGATATTGTATGACTAATTTGAGTATAGCAAGATCTTGTTATTACTTTCAAAACAGTGAAATTACTTTGTTTACTCCTCAACAATATTGATATCAAGAACTGCATGATGGTCTCTGACAGATAAAACTGAAATAATGTTTACTGCATTTTACACAACTAAATACAGTTTCTTTTCTTTTTTTTCTCACCATGCTTTGGATATTGTTTACAAGTTGTTGGCTTCTTATATAGCCTAGAGAATTTGTGTAATATATGGAATTGCTATTTTATAATGGATAAAAATTGTAAAATGTATACTGTACAATGGTGGATTCAGCAGGGATCAGGAGGTTCAGACCCCACACACCCCTCCCCAAACCTAGAATGTTCAATGTATATGTTGAAAGTGGTAAAAAAAAGACATTGAATTGGTTTGATTTAGTCCAGACCCCTTTAAACTTCCACTTCTCCCTTCCCTGCCAGAGACAATTCTGGATCTGACCCAGCTGTCTACAGTAGACAAAATAAAACTAAAAGTGTCTGTAATATCTGGTAGTTCATATTTGTCACATTCATCAACAATCATTTTTATTGTCATAAATCAATAAACTGGAATGTGTTATCTTCTACTATTACATTTGAAACTTTCTATTTATCTTAATTCTCAGCAGTCCCAAACGTCACTCTCTTTTCTTTATATGCTATAATTTTACATTTGATGACTACAAATATTGTTGTGTGGAAGTCCATGACCAACTTGTTCCATGTGAAATCATTGTGATTTCTTCAAAATATTTTTGTTGTGTTTTATGATCCTATGCAATTTAATTAAACTGAATTACAATCAACAACATCAACTTTGAGAAGTGGCATTTAAAACTCTTCATGATCTACTGAGACGACATGCTCACACCTGTAGAATAAAAAACATTAAGTAATAGAGAAACAAAATGAAGAACTAAAAATAATAACTATCTTTTCCAGAAATAGTTTATCATGTACTTGTGCAAAAAGTTTATATAAAATGCAATTTAAAAATTATCTTTATACATATATGTTTTGGTGGTAACTACAGTACAGCTGACAGCATACACTGATAAATGCTGAGCATAATCTGGATGCTGAGCCAGGCTCAGCATTTTCGCTGATGGTCTGCTAATTAACCCCAAGGTAATAAACAGGGCCATAAAATACCTGATCAGTAGTGTCTTGTTGATTTCAAAGGTTAGTCACAGGTGATCTACAGGTAAATGCATACACCTGTTTGTGTTACATAACAGGAAATATGGGCATATTTGGATTTCAGTGATTTTGATGTGTAGAAAATTTGTCAATAAAAGAATATTTTCAAAATTTAATATTTATTGATAAGCATGAGCTAACAATTTAAAAATAAAAATTGAAATGAAATCATAATTTTGCGTTGGAGATATAAGTATTTTTATAAATGAAAATGTGAGAAGAAGAACAAGATTATTTTTGATGCTATTTTATTCAATAGATTAATTAATTAAGATTAGATTTAACATTTTAAGAATTTCCTTTCTATGTAATGTACATGTATGTACATGTATTTAAGATGTTTTTTTTTATTTAAATTGTTTGTTTTTTACGTTTGACAAAAATGTTATAGTTGTTCTTGATACATGTACAAAAAAAATTTATTTAAAAAAAATAATTTGTTATTAATTTTATCTGTTTTTGTAGAGGAATAATGTATTTAATTTGCTTTATCAATTTGATAAAATAAAAGTAATCCAATTTCAAAAATATACTTGTAACTATAATAACAATCTTGAAATTATTTTGCATTTTATCCAAGGTAACATTAATTTCTTTTCTTTTCAATGTTTATTTTGTGACATGTCAGGTTTTTTAATTTTGTTATTCAGGACATTTCTTGAACATTTTTTTCACATTTTTATTCTTATTTTGTTAAACATACATTCTAAACATTTAAAAAAAAAAATATGCCAGTTGATTATAAATGCATTCTGTTCAATATAAAAAAATGACAAATTAAGTTTTTTTTTGTATATTAGTAAACATAGAAAATCTCAATCAATGAAGGATTTATGGACACTTGTAAATTGCCACTTATTCACTCTCATGCAATAAAAGGACCTTAAAGAGACATACTGTCTAGGCTAATGAAAAAAAACCACACACACACATATTAACTAGATTCCTAAATTAAATACATATATTTTTTTTTTATAAAATGTGAAATGTTCAATGGTAAAATTAAAATTACTATAAATTTCTTTTTCAAAAATATTCATGAATTTTGAATTAAACTTTAAAAAAAAACAATTATTTACTGTTTTTGTTAGTAAAAACAAAAGGAAATCAAAGACAGCCAGCTAGTGAGAATAGATTAACTTCTAATTACTTTTGATCAGTTTTGATTGCCAGTGATATGTAATTAAAATATATTATTCTCTGATTGTGCACCAAGCTTAATTCTTTTAAGAATGTAGGACAGAAAGTCACAGGACAAAAAGTCACAGACAAAAAGTCACAGGACAAATTGTTCATTTTCAATTTAAAAAAATGTTTGATTAAAAAAAAAATCAACCTAAATATTAAATATTATGTTTAATTCCAGTAATATTTTTTTAAGTGTTTTTGTAGAGGTATTTTTCACAGCATTTTATTTTATATATCAATTTTTTTTTAATTTTTTTTTTATTATTTTGAAATGTTTTTGGAGATTTTTTCAAAGATATTTTTGTTTTTGTTTTTGGATGAAGTTGACAGATTATCCTTTCTACTTGTGTGAGCTTTTTTGAACCAATAAAATTGTTACATTTGTGTGTTGTGGCTTTAAAGGAAGTACGTGTATATTTACATAATTAAAATATCCCTTTTAAGACAACAACTTGAATAAACAAGCAGGATGTACACCTCACCGGGATCATCCCAAAATGTCTACTCCCAAAATGTCTACAGGTAAAATTTGGCTAATTAGACATTTTTTTCCCAAAATGTCTACTCACTTATTCTATCCAAACAAAGATTAAAACGCATGGAAAATAATCTGAAAAGTCGTTACAAAAACCAGAGGGGAAATATGTTGAGTTCAATGAGGAGGACTAATCCAAAGTACTTTTATAAGAAATTTAGAAAACGTAAAAAAACAGTTAAAAGTAATATATCACTGGATGACTTTGTCCACCATTTCAAAAAATTAGTATCAAAAGACAATATAATTGAAGGACCTGATAATGACGAAAATTATGAAGTTATTTTTGATGAGTTGGACCAACCTTTTACAGATCAAGAAATTGAAATGTGTGTAAAAAAATTGAAAAACGATAAAACACCAGGATATGACAATATTTTGAATGAATTAATTAAGGAGGGTAAAACAGTTTTATTACCACTGCTATGTAGGCTATTCAATGTGATATTAAGTACAGGCTGGTTTCCAGAAATATGGGTAAAAAGTGTGTTGGCTCCTTTGTTTAAGAAAGGCTCAGTGGAAGATACCAGTAATTATCGAGGGATATCATTAATTTCTCACGTCGGGAAGTTATTCACTTCAGTACTAAACACGAGACTTATGTATTGGTGTAAAGAAAACAGTATTTTGACGGATGCACAATTTGGTTTTATTCCTGGATATGGAACTCAAGACGCCATATTTGCCCTTTATTCAGTTATAACTAAAAGTTTACGTAAAGGAAAGCGCTTATACTGTTGTTTTGTTGATTATGTCAAGGCATTTGATAGTGTTTCCCATTATATCTTATGGCAAAAATTGTTAAAATGTGGTATATCTGGTAATCTATTGGTTTTAATCAAATCTATGTATTCAAAACTAAAAACATGTGTTAATCTAAATGGTGAATTTTCAGAGTTTTTTTTCTTGTAATGTTGGATTATTGCAAGGGGAATCTTTATCACCGTTTTTATACTCTATCTATGTAAACGAAATTGAAATTGAATTGATCAAGCAAGGTATTGAGCCATATGATGTAAAAATGTTAAATTTGTATCTGTTTATGTATGCCGATGATACCGTTCTTTTCAGTGAAAGTATAACTGAATTACAAAAAATGATTAACACTGTTAATAAATGTTCGAAACAACATGGGTTATATATAAATTTATTGAAAACAAAAATTGTAGTTTTTCGTAATAGAGGTGTATTAAAAGATAATGAGAAATGGTATCTAGATGGTAAAATGATACAATTATGTAATCAATTTGTTTACCTGGGATTGTTATTTAATTATAACGGTATTTTTACTGTAACACATTGTCAGAACAAGGTAAAAAGGCTACTTTTAGCTTACTGAGTAAAATACATGAAGATTTTTTTAATACAGAGACTCTAATATCTGTCTTTGATACATATGTTACAAGTATAGTTAATTACGGCTGTGAAGTATGTGGCTTTCACAAGGGAACGGACATAGAAACGTTACACTTATACTATTTGAAAAGAATTCTAAAAATTAGAAAATCAACTGTTAATCATATGGTGTATTTTGAATTAGGTAGAACGCCATTGTATATAAATAGATATATTAGAATGATTTGTTACTGGATGAAGCTGTTAGAAACTGATAATTGTATTCTAAAGAACTTGTATGAAGATATGTATGAATCTATTTTTTTTTAAACTGAATGACAAACTAAACTGGTCATGTAAAATACGCGATATATTATATAGATATGGTTTTAACGATGTCTGGTTGTCACAAAATGTTGTGAATACCAAGTTATTTTTATATGAATTTAAGCAAAGAGTCATTGATAACTATATAGCTGAAGGTTTATCATTTTTTGAAAACTCGTCAAAATGTAATTTGTATCAATATATCCATGAAGGTCATACTATGCAATTTTATTTAAATCGTCCTGTAAATAGTTTATATAAAACATGTATTACTAGATATAGAATAAATTCTCATGTATTAAATATAGAATCTGGTAGATATTTTAATATTGTCAGAAATGAACGTATATGTACTATGTGTAATAAAAAATCTGTCGAAGACGAATACCATTTCATTTTAGAATGTGATAAATATGCCGATATTAGATGTAAATATATAAAAAAATATTATTATAGAAACCCGTCTACTTTTAAATTGATACAGTTACTATCTGTACGTAATGTTAAAGAATTAAATAATATAGGAAAATATTTATATATTGCAGAAAAATTCGGAAGACGGGTAATTAATTGATTGTAAAACTTATATACATGTATTTCTGTTGAAAATTATTTTATTATGTATGTCATTCTCCGCTATATTATATTATATTGTAATGGTTATAATTGTATAATGTTGTATAATGTAAAATGTATTTGTATTGTAAATCCTATAAGTTGTATTTGCTTATGGAATAAAGAATTATTATTATTATTAAAAGTTATTCCCAAAATGTCTACAGGTAATTTTCTTATGTTACTTGAAATATTTCATGAGTTGCTGTCTTATTAAGTACCATAATATAGCTGTGCAATATGATGAAAAATACAATTTTCTTACATTACTTAAAATATTTCATGAGTTGCTGTATGAATATTAAAAACAGTAGTCTTTTTGAAATAATAATTAGACATTTTACATACACAATTATCATGATTATGGTATCCTTTGATCTTTATTCACTTTTACAATTAAAAAATAAAGCTATCTTTAATGAGGCTTGACTAATTATAAATGTCTACCTGAATGTCTAAATGTTGTGTAAACATTTCAGTTGTCAAATAGTTGTAAGGCTTTAAGTTATTGTATAAAAATCTAATTTTGTATGGAAATTTTATAAAAAAAATTATGAAAAATTTCCTAAAAATTAAATATGTATGATAAAATATTTATTGTAACATATGAAATCTGAAACGAGCACTTGTGATTCAATAAACAGGACGTGCTCGTAATATGACAGTTTGAATTAGATACGGGCTGTTCTTGTGTCATTTACACGAATGTTGGTCACGGTCCATGCCTAAAATGTCTACTGCAGAATATTATGTTTTCCCCAAAATGTCTAAAAAGATTTTATAATTTTTTATGTGTTACAATAATTATTTTATCATACATGTTTAATTTTCAGGACATTTTTCATCAATTTTTTTTATAAAATTTCCATATAAAAATTAGATGTTTATACAATAAATGAAAGCGTTACAACTATTTGACAACTGAAATATGAAATCTGAAACGAGCACCTGTGATTCAATAAACAGGACGTGCTCGTAATATGACAGTTTGAATTAGATACTGGCTGTTCTTGTGTCATTGACACGAATGCTGGTCACGGTCCATGCCCAAAATGTCTACTGTTTTTTTTCTCTCAAAATGTCTACTGCAGAATATTATGTTTTTCCCAAAATGTCTAAAAAGATTTAATAATTTTTTATGTGTTACAATAATTATTTTATCATACATGTTTAATTTTCACGACATTTTTCATAATTTTTTTTTATAAAATTTCCATATAAAATTAGATGTTTATACAATAAATTAAAGCGTTACAACTATTTGACAACTGAAATGTTTACATAACATTTAAGCATTCAGGTAGACATTTATAATTAATTAAGCCTCATTAAGTAATATAAGACTACCAACAAGTAACATAAGACTACCAACAATATAAGAAAATTGTATTTTTCATCATATTGCACAGCTATATCTCATGAAATATTTTAAGTAACATAAGAAAATTACCTATAGACATTTTGGGAATAACTTTTATTCAGGGAGTAGACATTTTGGGAAACCTATAGACATTTTGGGAATAACTTTTATTCAGGGAGTAGACATTTTGGGGAAAAAAACAGTAGACATTTTGGGCATGGACCACCTCACCACTAACAAACTTTATCACATAATGTTGTATCGAGTACACCTTCACACTGACAAAATGCCATGAATATTCCCGTATATCACTAAAAGCAATGATGGAATACACATCCAGAGGTCACCACATAGTTTTAACCTAAACAAAACAGGTTGCATCAAGATCTTATCTCTATCAAATGTATCAATTTAACTATGTGCTGTAGAATTTAATGTGGGAAAAGAAATATCATGAACATACAAGCAAACTTTGTCCTATATTTAAAATTGAAATTTGTGACTTTTTGTCCTATGTGTATTAAAATAATGATTTGTGACTTTTTGTCCTGTGACGTTTTGTCCTGTGACTTTCTGTCCGTTTACCTTCTTTTAATATCCACAGCTTAGTTGAGTTTACGTTCAAGATTTAAAACATTGATAAGACAAACAAATTGTAGAAAATATGAAGCTTTACAGCAAAAATAAAGACAACTAATAAATGGTTAAAAAAAGAATAGATACACATCTATTGCATAATTAAATATTTTCAAACAATTTACTTTTAAATTTTAAAATAGAGATAATAATTGAAATTTTAACAAAACAAATCAATTGAGAAACAAAGAAAATTTAATTAAATTCTACAATTATCTAAATATTACTACATCGTAAAATAGAAAATTTATTATGTAAATATTTCCACTAAATAAAAAGACACAAGTGTAACAAATCACACATACATGCGGTTCATTCAACCTATGCCAACATTTTAAAAAATATATATAAAAAGGTAAAAAAGATTGTTGGCATAGGTTGAATGGGTTAATTGTTATATAAACATGGCTAGACATGTTTAATTAGTGTAAAATCGGGGGAGATGTCAATGTACTCCAAGTCCACAATTATTTTCTAATGTAAGGTTATCTTGTTACATGTATTGTGTGAGTATTGAGTGAATAAAGTTAGTATTTAAAATCATATTTTATGGAAATAACAAACAAAAAATCAGTATATCAGCACATATATTTAATATCAAACTTTATAAAAAAAATAATTAGCACATATATTTTAACATCAATCATGAAAATAAAATAGGATATTATAAGCATATATATTTTTATATCATACTTTATGAAAATAAATTAGGATATTACAAGCACAGATATTTTTTATCATATTTCATGAAAATAAATTAAAGATATTATAGCATCAATCATGAAAATAATATTGGATATTATAAGCATATATATTTTTATATCATACATTATGAAAATAAATTAGGATATTACAAGCACAGATATATATATTTTTTTTATCATATTTCATGAAAATAAATTAAAGATATTGTAAAATGAGTGAGAGTATGTTGAGTGCTAAAGATGAGTATGCGTTCATCGTTTCCGTCGTCAGCGATGAGGAATCTCTGGTTTGCTGTTGTTAGAGTCCATTGTACCTCTAAGATAATATCTGAACGAGTTGCTTGTAAGATTGGTATTATTTTAGCCCTTTCATTGTAGAAGGTACCTCTGGATGACTCAAATGTGGGTAGTTGTTCTACGACTTTATGTGCTTCTTCATTCCACTGTCACTCTGGATTACGGAGTTTGTTGACCTCTTGGTCGTAGATAGTTGGGGTAGGTGTAGTCTCCTCCCTTCAACGTTTCTTTATGGATGTAAGAACACTATCTACTTTTAGTTTGGTTTAATGGTGGTACATATCCAGTAACATCTGTTGTCTCTACGCTGTTTTACTCTGTACTGAAAACCATTGTTAACTAGACTTTGGTTGCCCAGTCTGTTGGTGACGAATTGTACATTTAGTAGTGCATTTGCCATAACTTTGTAACTTATGTGATGACTGGGACTCTTACTGTGTTCCTATATATACCCTTTCTGAATTCATACATTTTAGAAAGATTGTTTATTTAAATTATTCTAAAATTCTATATTTTCATCTTTTTTCTTTACAGATTTTTGTGTAATTTTACCAGATTTTTATTTTATATATAAATTTTTACAAAAGTGTAATTATTTTTTTTAAGTTATTAAATTTAAACAGACTTATTCTTATATTTTTAGATTGTTTTTGTTTGTTTGTTTTTTAAAATACCTAATTGTTTATTCAAATTATTCTAAAATTCTATATTTTCAAATATTACAGATTTTTATGTAATTTTACCAGATTTTCATTTTATACAGTATATATAAATTTTTACCAAAGTTTAATCATCTTTTTTTAAGTTATTAAATTTAAACAGACTTATTCTTATATTTTTAGATTGTTTTTTTTTTTTTTTTTTTTAATAATTATTTAATTGTTGATATTAAATTTCACTTTTGAGACCTGCATTTCCAAATTTACTTACCTGTAACTGTCATTAATTGTTATATAAACACCTGTGTGTTGGCATACCTTGAATATGATATTTCAAAATGTTGGCGTAGGTTGAAGACACCATACATGCTCAGGTAACTTTTCGAACACCTATTGAATCAGGTACATCTACCTGGAAATTATTATGATCATATTGTTTATTCAATTGCTGACCACCTGTACAGGTGAGAGTAATAAAACTGATCACCAGCCCATGACTTACGACCCCCAACAAAACCTCAGCATTGGATGCTGAGCCTTTTAAATGCTCATCATTTATCAGTGTATGCTGTCAGCTGTACTGTACATGAAAAAATAGCATTATTCCAGAAATGTTTGCTGCATGTATCATAAATGTCATACCAAACAAGTGTGCACACAATAATGATGTACTGAAAATAAATGTAATTAATTAAACATAGCATATCACAGATATGTGCAGGTATATACTGTAATGTATGCATTACACATATATTTTGTAAAGCTTCCCTAATAGTAGTAAAACATGTCATGATAATAACATGTATGTTTTATCAAAAATTGTTTAAAAATGTTGCATGGAAATTCATGTTATAATAGACATTATGTAGATTTTATTTGTACAAAATACACTTGGGACTTAAATACTCTTATTCATTTATAGAAACGGAGATCTTATACCAATACATTTAGTACGTGTAAATTTTCTGTGCGATTTTTGTTCATCTGTTTGTTTCAAATTTAACCCCATTTGACCCGCTTGAAAACGATATTTCTTTTTAGACTATAACTATATTTTAGAAGAAGTTATGTTACTTACCGTGCAAGGTTGACCTCCAAAGCCTGAGTATATCAATGCTAGACAACTATTTAATCAATTGATGGAACAATATGTCGGTAAATTGCATTTTTTGTGACGACTTTGTGAAATACTCCTAGCCAAGCACCACATAACGTACAATAACTCTTCCCGCTCTATCACGATTGCAAAATCAGAAAATATGGCCCGAATATCCAATGATTTCTACGAGCTCTTGTTGCTTATCCATTGAAACTTTGGCGATATATTTTTAGAGGAATGTCCAGACTATTGATATATGGCTGAACATCTTTCACGGAAAATCGGCAAGTGTGTATACACACACTGTTTTGTAAACTTTTATATTTAACGTTCAGATTTCGACTCTTTTAAAATTATGTTAAACCGGATTTGTAAAATTGAAGTGTTGCCGCAAATTTTAAGCCATACATGAAGAATATTGGTCCAGAGATAGCTGTGTGGTTGTCAGTTGGTGTCAAACGTCCCACACGTTTGATCTGGACGTCGCCATGTTTATTTACATCGTCTGCACATGACACACACTCGTGAATATTCATAGATATTATACGTTATTTATATCACACTCGGATTTTCCTATTTTGAAAATAGAAAGTTTGGAATCTGTAATTTCGTTAACTGATACAACTTTTGCAACATAGCGACTTAATTTTTCGGTATTTATATATGTTCAAAAACATTATGTAACAGAAAGCGTAGGATGGCGTAAGTGAGGGGGAAAGGGGTAAGCGTAAAAAGCGTAGGAGAGTGGAAAGGTATTAAAATAATGTGATACATTGTATATAATTTTGTTTTAATGAAGAATGACACTAATAGGTTCTTACACGAGTCTATATTGAAGATCTGGGATTTCTTCCACGGGTGTGTGAAATTCCGTCTTTTCACGAGTGGAGCGTAGCGGAACGTATGAAAAGACGTAAAATTTCTCACACGAGTGGAAGAAACCCCAGATCTTCAATAAAGACGAGTGTAAGAACCTATTTCTTCCGTTTTTAACAATATTTACATTTCGGCCCCGAAACTAGATCACCACGTGCTAGAAGAGAAATTTGCATAATTGTGATACGTTTATGTAAAGTTTGTGAGTGCATCGGCACAGTGTACACATGCATGAACTCCTGAAAGGAATAGTTTAATCCTTATAATTCTTCAATGCAATAATGTATATAAAAAATTATATTCTTGCATATTCATGGTCTAAAAATCACACAAATTAAAATTCCGCAAAATGTTGTTGACGACGTTGGCACATTAACAACATGACGTCACATGAAGACTTCCAGTTTAAAACCACAGGCACTTGTTTCTATCAATGGGGGGTCGACTATCAATGTATAATAAAAGAAGGTAGCCGACTCGGAAATATACACCCTCCGCTTCAAACACAATTTATACCATGTTCTTCGAGATTTCGTACGCTTTCCGCGTGTCTAGCGCTTCTACATATATTATTCTTTCAAAATATGTCAACAAAGTTTATCTCCTTACGGTTCTCTCTCTAAAAATAGCAATCTTACCAGTAAAAATGTCATTTTTTCCAAGGTACCCTCGTCTCAATAGACACAACTTCCGGTTTTCTTAAAATAGTGAATTAATTTTCTGGAAAATAATAAAACCCAGTCTAAAAAATATATTCTTGCTTGTCTCACTTACATAAAAATATTCTTGATATTAATTTACCCTCAAACTTGGAAGAACTTTCCTACTTTAAATAATTCACATTTTCAAAAATAACATGGTGATAATGAAAAATCCCGAGAAAGATTATACGTCCATTTGTGTTTCTCGGGTTTTTTTTTGTGTTATCACCATGATAGAAAACCGGAAGTTGTGTCTATTGAGACGAGGGTACTTTTGAAAAGATGATCTTTTTACCGGCAATATTGCTATTTTTAGAGAGAGAACCGTAAGGAGATAAACTTTGTTGACATATTTTGAAAGACTAATATATGTAGAAGCGCGCGACACGCAGAAAGCGTACGAAATCGCGAAGAACATGGTATAAATTGTGTTTGAAGCGGAGGGGTATATTTCCGAGTCGGCTACCTTCTTTTATTATACATTGATAGTCGATACCCCATTGATAGAAACAAGTGCCTGTGTTTAAAACGTAAAGATCTCACGTCATTAGGCTTGGTGTACGCTTCAATGTTGATAAAATTTAACTAAAAGATGTTTGCAAGGTAGGCATTTTAATTATTTTTGTATATTGTTGTAAATATGACTTTCAATCTGACACTATTGATATACATTATAAAGTACACTACTTTCTTGTATTGCGTCATTGAAACAATCTGATTGGTCGATTCATCCATGACAGACACGGTCGCGTGACCCTGTCTGTCATAGTAAATACACAAAAACGGAAGAAAATTGTTTATTCTCTTTTAAAGGAGTAATTTCTATATATATTTGGATGGGCAAATATAAACCTGTTTATCATGGCAAAAATACCTTTATATCCCCTATGACATCCACTAGTCCGAGATTCCTCTGCCGTTCGACGACTTTTTACATCTTGCTGTTGTCGTTGAACGTCAGAGAGCTCTCCATAAGCAAAACATCGGATTTTCCTGCGCAAATCAGCTGTGGCACATTTCCACGTTTTGTGGCTATCATATTTTATTTTCTATCAGAAACCCTAATATAAATCGCTTCACCGATCATTTTTCTATTCATTCATAACCATCTTACCCTCAGAGAGTGGTGTTATACTCGATTACAGCATGTGTTTTCCTTACACCCTATGATTTGGTCATTTCACTGCCATTTTTTAACGTTATCTCGCGGTACTAACTGAAAGATGACAACAACGCATTGCATGATGGGAGCTACTAAATACAGCGCGCCAAATTAGCATACGTAAACAAACATATAAGACAATATAAAGAGCACAAACAGTTCCATCTACAGCTCAAATCAGAGCAGAAGGAAATAATACAAAATATGTTGGATAGAAAAGATTCATTTGGCAGTGTTATCCACGGGCTTCGGAAAGAGCATGTGTTACGTTTTGGACAAGGTCAGATCATATATGCAAATCATCTTCCATGATACATTGCGGTAATCGTAATTCTCTCGACTTCACGTGACAAATATTCCAAAATGTCAGTGTTCAAAATGACGAAATCATATGGTCTGGGGAAATCGTGCTGTAATGGAGTGTAACACCAATTTCTGAGGGTAAGATGGTTATGAATGAATAGAAAAATGATTGGTGAAGCGATTTATATAAGAGTTTCGGATAGAAAATAAAATCTGAGCGGATTTTCCTGCGCATATCAACTGTGGCACATTTCCACGTTTTGTGGCTATCATATTTTATTTTCTATCAGAAACCCTAATATAAATCGCTTCACCGATCATTTTTCTATTCATTCATAACCATCTTACCCTCAGAGAGTGGTGTTATACTCGATTACAGCATGTGTTTTCCTTACACTCGATGATTTGGTGATTTCACTGCCATTTTTTTAACGTTATCTCGCGGTACTAACTGAAAGATGACAGCAACGCATTGCATGATGGGAGCTACTAAATACAGCGCGCCAAATTAGCATACGTAAACAAACATATAAGACAATATAAAGCGGACAAACAGTTCCATCTACAGCTCAAATCAGAGCTGAAGGAAATAATACAAAATATGTTGGATAGAAAAGATTCATTTGGCAGTGTTATCCACGGTCTTCGGAAAGAGCATGTGTTACGTTTTGGACAAGGTCAGATCATATATGCAAATCATCTTCCATGATACATTGCGGTAATCGCAATTCTCTCGACTTCACGTGACAAATATTCCAAAATGTCAGTGTTCAAAATGACGAAATCATATGGTCTGGGGAAATCGTGCTGTAATGGAGTGTAACACCAATTTCTGAGGGTAAGATGGTTATGAATGAATAGAAAAATGATTGGTGAAGCGATTTATATAAGAGTTTCGGATAGAAAATAAAATCTGAAAGTCACAAAACGTGGAAATGTGCCACAGTTGAGATGCGCAGGAACATCCGCTGTTTTACTTATGGCGAGCTCTCTGACGTCCCACGGCTACAGCCAGTTCTAAATAAGCCATCGGACGGCAGAGGAATCTCGGACTAGACATCCACTAGACAGTTATATGAA
>MJUT01026008.1:363161-373662 GCA_002080005.1 Gigantidas platifrons
AGCTATATCGTGGTGTCAGTTACAACATCAACTTTAGCAGTAATTCAGCTATATCGTGGTGTCAGTTTTAACACCAACTTTAGCAGTAATTCAGCTATATTGTGGTGTCAGTTTCAACACAACATCTATATGTAACAAGGTTTGAAAACACATTCTAATATGATGTGCTGTTTTGGCTTTGTAAACAAAAGGTATAAAAATCCCCGATTTATTATGACTTACATGCGCTGACGATCATGACGTATTTGGCTGTTCTTTTATACCCTTTTGTTTACAAAACCAAAACAGCACGTTATAGAAATAATTTATGGAAGGGGTAAGTTTGTTGGAGATTTTAATATGGGTACACTATAAAGGAATGTGGATTAAAAATTTACCGTATATGTCCTATTAGAATAGAAATAATTTATGGAAGGGGTAAGTTTGTTGGAGATTTTAATATGGGTACACTATAAAGGAATGTGGATTAAAAATTTACTGTATATGTCCTATTAGAATAGAAATAATTTATGGAAGGGGTAAGTTTGTTGGAGATTTTAATGTGGGTAACATCTGTGCAAATTTTACGCAGATAATGTTACCCATATTAAAATCTCCTACAAACTTACCCCTTCCATAAATTATTTCTTAATTTAATCACATACATGTAATTATCAAAATTATTATGTCATTTTAGGTTTTAAAAATATATTCAAACAAATTTAATATTTGCCTTAAAAGAAACATAATATGGTTGCAGTCATAAGGTCTGGTATATATACATTTATAGTCGCACCTGATGCATATACAGTCAAACCTGTCTATAGTGGTCACCTGGGGGAGATTGACAAAATTACCGCTATATACAGGTGACCTTTATGTGAAGGGTTTTAATTTGTTGACAAAATATTGCACGTTAGTTGTAAATAAACATTTTTCATTACATCTTAAGTTTTTAATAATGTATTACTTGTTATTTTGTTCCTGTCGTAATATTGCTCTTGTTTACATTTATTGTTGATAAAATTATCTCAATATGATATGATATGAATAAAACATACAAATAAATAAATAAAGATATTTAATAAACAAAAGTACAATTTCCAGTAACACGATGTTGAACTGGGAACATTGTTTTCAAAATCGTAAAGAATCTCACGTTTTCTTTAAAGAATGTTCATTATCTGGGTATGACCAACACCCATCTCCTCGCTCACAGCCCGACAACTTTTCCCAACATCACAATGTTTTATCGCTTTCACTTTGCTGTCAAATTTCAAAGCTTTCCTATCTATTTACGAATGTTGATTTTGACATGATGCACTAGATACAAAATATTTTTGGTGAGTGAATTTCTATTCTCGTAATGAATAAAAATCCCCAATAACGCTCGGGGATAAACTGTCCTTTATATCATTTACTATTCACAAAATGCATGCATGGTGTTTGTTTATTTAGTTAATTAAATTAGTCAATATATTTTGTAACACTTCTGGATTTTTGGTACATTTGAGAAAAATACCGATCTTACGAAATCATTTCCGGTATTATTCTTAAAATAAAATTTACCGTTATACAAAGGTTTTACGCTGAAAATTACTTATAAATGGTGACCACTGACCACATTGAACAGGTGACCGCTATATTGAATTAAAATATATAGTAAAATGCACTGGGAGAGCACGAAAGTGACCATTATGAGCAGGTGACCGTTATGACAGGTTTGACTGTAGTCACACTTTCCATTGTGAAGATATTCATTAGTTTTGTCTATACACACAACAACAAACAACTTTCAGCATTTATCACCATTTATCCTGCGGCAACCAAAAAGCATTGAGTGTATTTGCTTGATAAAGTCACCGAGAGTATATCTCTTAGCTACGATATTTCTTTATGTATGCACAGTGAAAGCTGTCTTATGTGACCTTCTACAAGAACATGGAAAATATGGTCACATAGCCTAGGACAGTTGATCCCTAAATACAGGTTTAATTAATATGAAATGCACTATGAAGAGAAAGTAAAATTATGTCACATAATACAAGTTATTGCTTAGTAGAGGTGGTCACAAAACCTGGTTTGACTGTAACTTAGTAGAGGTGGTCACAAAACCTGGGTTGACTGTATATGTGTGGAATTTCACTTGTGACATCAAGTCATGCAATGTTTTTCTGGTTTTTGAAATTGAAATTGCACTGTTTTCTGTTCATTTCTGAAGAATTCAATGCTGTACGATAAACTGAATACATACCTTGTAAGTTAATATAACCTTTATTTGTTTTGCACGAAAACAGTTACATATGATCAGCAAGCCTCGCATTTCTACCATTTCCTAAGCCTCATAGGAATTAAGTTACAATCCGAAACAAGGTACATATATATACCGTAATAAACTAGGTATAATACACTAGATTTTACATAGATTCCATAATAAAACATACCTGTAAATCAAGCTCTGGTAACTGAGATTTATCAAACATATCTTTAAACAGTAAACCACTGACAAAATTTTCTATATATGTTCTATATTTCCTGTGAAAAATTAACAAAATATAACAGTATATAAACCTGTTGTACATGTGTTTGTATTATTTTCTATCTACCTGTTGCTGCAGGTCAGTGTTTGTATTATTTTCTATCTACCTAGTGTTGCTGCAGGTCAGTGTTTGTATTATTTTCTATCTACATGTTGCTGCAGGTCAGTGTTTGTATTATTTTCTATCTACCTAGTGTTGCTGCAGATCAGTGTTTGTATTATTTTCTATCTACCTGTTGCTGCAAGTTAGTGTTTGTATTATTTTCTATCTACCTGTTGCTGCAGGTCAGTGTTTGTATTATTTTCTATCTACCTGTTGCTGCAGGTCAGTGTTTGTATTATTTTCTATCTACCTGTTGCTGCAGGTCAATGTTTGTATTATTTTCTATCTACCTGTTGCTGCAGGTCAGTGTTTTTCAGATATTCAGCTTTCCTTCATCAATTAAACCAAAAGTCATGTGTTAACTCATCAACAGTAACCCAAAGCTGATCACACTCTAATACTCTCCTGTGTGTCAACTAACAGAGAAATCCCTGTAGTTATGAATTATCAATTTGGAGGACATATTATATATATTTATGCACAACGTGCGAATCAATTTTTGAGTTATTTTAAGGTACTGAAGAATAATAGATAATAACTGGTTTTTCAAGTTGTTGGATATTTAAATAATGCACAATATATTTTGCTTTATCAAAGGTTGGGTGTTGACAACATCCAGAATATCATGTGTATGAGCATTCATGTTTTGTTGTCATTCATGTTTTGTTTGTCATTCATGTTTTGTTGTCATTCATGTNTTATTTTAAGGTACTGAAGAATAATAGATAATAACTGGTTTTTCAAGTTGTTGGATATTTAAATAATGCACAATATATTTTGCTTTATCAAAGGTTGGGTGTTGACAACATCCAGAATATCATGTGTATGAGCATTCATGTTTTGTTGTCATTCATGTTTTGTTGTCATTCATGTTTTGCTGTCATTCACATTTTGTTGTCATTCATGTTTTGTTGTCATTCATGTTTTGTTTGTCATTCATGTTTTGTTTGTCATTCATGTTTTGTTGTCATTCATGTTTGTGATAGTATGTGGTCTTTTTGAGTGAAAGCAAACATATATAGAGTTTTTATCTTTTGTTTCTATATATGTATTGCCGTTGGAGATCCAGTTATCAAAAGGGTTGGGATCCCATTAACCGGCTTAACCCTGTCACATTTTTGTGCCTGTCCTAAGCCAGGACATAGATTCCAACGTTATATGTCGTGGTCTATTTTGTGTTCAGTGAGTTCAGTTAAGATGAAAGGTGATTGTTCGTTTTGTTAATATTGGTGGAATTGATGACCATCATTATTTAAACTTTCTTTTCATAATGTAACTTCACAACAAAAATTAATTTACTCATAATAAATACAAAATTTTACTAACCTTGAAAATGTATTATTATGGAAAATGATTTGACATGCAGGACTATTACTATCTGGTACGTATCTAAAAAGAAAAGAAAACTTATTGATGACCACAAGTAATAATAGGGTATTCTAAAGAATGATCATGGATATCACGGATATGGTAAACTAGAGGCTCCCAAAAGTTAAAGTTAATAGAAAATGGGGGTGTTACACATAATTTTGAATGTGATTTTTATCTCATAATATTCCTAAATGGAATAAACTGGCTGAAAAAATCTCACAGAAAAACACAGAATATATGTTAAACTACTCATTGCCATGTAGCTGCAGTAAAAATTTGAGCTCATTTTGACTTATACTAAAGCAGCAATGGACAATTGAAGACATTTCTATTTTTACTAACAGTAGCCATCTTGAATGGAGGGCAGGGCTGTCGGACACAATTTTGAAAGGGACCCACCCAGGGACCATCCCTGCCAGGTTTGGTTGAATTTGGTTCAGCGGTTTCAGAGGAGAAGATTTAAATGTGAACTTTTATCAAAATCTGCCTAATTTGCATAATCGGTATAAATCGACTGAAAGAAAAATTTCACAGAAAAACCCGGAATATATGTTAAACTACTCCTTGCCATGTAGCTGCAGTTAAAATTTTAGATCATTTTGACTTATATTAAAGCAGCAATGGACAATTACAATTCTTCCCCCCTTTTTTCTATTTCAAGATATGCCTAATCGATATAAATCGGCTGACGGAAAACTTTCACAGAAAAAAAAAACCGAAATATATGTTAAACTACTCTTTTCCATGTAGCTGCAGTAAAAAGTTGAGCTCATTTTGACTTATACTAAAGCAGCAATGGACAATTGAAGAAATTTCTATTTTTAGTAACAGGAGCCATCTTGAATGGAGGGCAAGGCTGTTGGACACAATTTTGAAAGGAACCCACCCATGGACCATCCCTAACAGGTTTGGTTTAATTTGGTTCAGCGGTTTCAGAGGAGAAGATTTAAATGCGATCTTTTATCAAAATCTGCCTAATTTGCATAGTTGGTATAAATCGGCTGAAAGAAAAATTTCACAGAAGAACCTGGAATATATGTTAAACTACTCCTTGCCATGTAGCTGCAGTTAAAATTTGAGCTCATTTTGACTTATACTAAAGCAGCAATGGACAATTAAAATTTCATCCACCCTTTTTTCTATTTTTAGTTTGGCGGCCATCTTGGTTGGAAGTCCAGATCACTGGACACAATTTTGGAAGGGGGCCATCCAAGGACCATTCCACCAAAGTTTGGTTGCAATTGGCCCAGTGGTTTCTGAGGAGAAGATTGAAATGTGAAAGTTTACGACGTACGACGGACGGATGACGAATGCCAAGTGATGGCAAAAGCTCACAATGGCCTTTGGCCAGGTGGGCTAAAAATGACCATAGATATCTTCCGTTTGTCATAATCATAATATGTTCGACTTGTCGTAAACACTTCCTGATCCTATCCTCATTCATAACTTACACTGGGTTTGTAAGAAAAGTAACATGACGGGTGCACCAGTGGAGCTTATCCTTCAGTAGCACCTGAGTTCACCCCTATTTTTAAGACCTGGGGTTCTTGTTGCTCAGTCTATAGTTTTGTGTAGTGTGTTTGTCTTTTGTAATTTTTCTTTTGTCAATTGTGTTGAATGTCCTTCGAAATACGGCCTCTGATTACCCTTTTGTTATCTTCTTCAATTTATTTATTTTCTGAAATACAAGTCTACATGTTGACTAGTAAACAATCAAACTTCACAATGTGAAAGTCCAAAGGACATGATATCATCTAATAGTACTTCGAAATAACCACATATTTGAGTTATCTGGGGGAAAATTAATCATTTTTATTCATGATAGAGGCTAAAAATTATCCTCTTTATCACTACAGTACTTACCTAGTAGAATCAATCAGGTTGGCAAATTTCTGAAATTTATTTCCTGTTTTATGTCAAGGAAAAATATTGTTGATAAATTATTACATGTATGATTATATGTGAAATAAACAAAGTGAAACCCGACGGCAGAGGAATCTTGGACTAGTTATACGACACCATTTACAATAAGAAATGTGTGCATCACAAAATACGCCCGTCTATATAAATTATCAAACGGTATAATGGTAATTCAGTCAAACAACTAATCATGTGAGCTGATTATTGTGAGGAAACGATCCAGTTGTCAGAAATTCTATTTATAGCAATGGTGACCTTGACCTTTGACCTAATAACCCCAAAATAAATAGGGTTCTACCCCTTCCACAGGGCAATCATGTGGCCAAGTTTGGTAAAGATCCAATATACAGAACTAAAGTTATCGTGCGGAAACGATCCTGTTGTCAAAAATTCTATTTATAGTAATGGTGACCTTGACCTTTGACCTAATGATCCCAAAATAAATAAGGTTCTTCCCCTTCCACAGGGGAATCATGTGGCCAAGTTTGTTAAAGATTCAATCAACAGAACTAAAGTTATCATGTGGAAACGACCCTGTTGTCAAAAATTCTATTTATAGTAATGGTGACCTTGACCTTTGACCTAATGACCCCAAAATAAATAGGGTTCTTTCCCTTCCACAGGGAAATCATGTGGCCAAGTTTGGTAAAGATCCGATATACAGAACTAAAGTTATTGTGCAGAAACCTGTGTGGATGCCCACCCGCCCGCCATACCCAATCACATAATACGACACGTCTCGAGACGGGCGTATAAAAAGGGTAGTAAACAAATATGGGTCAGTGTGTCCTTGTTATCGATCTGTTTTCTATGGAACTTTACACATGTGAGCAAGAATAGATGAGGGAACATAATTATAAAAAAAAATTGTTTACTTTTCAAACATGAAAAAAATAATCAAACATCCAATGACTGGCCAACTTATTGTCACACGGGGATACATAATTTGTTCAAAATAATATAAACATAAACATAAAAGGAATTAATATGCGAGCGATAGCGAGCTCTTTATGGTATAAAATGTGTACCTAGGAACAAACATGGCTGCATATACTGATGGATAAAAAATAATTCTGCACATTGTAAACACGTTCCGTGTAACACACTCAACTAATGAAGATCTTCTTAACATAAAGCACAAAGGTGATCCTAAGTCTTGTACCCTCTCTCATACGTCCGATACCACTGAAACATGGAACCCCATGTGTAATAAAAGTCATTTGTTAGCTTGTTTTACTTATATTGATATTTTTTAATATATTAAATCTCTTTTGACATATAGTCCTCTGCCATCCAACAGCCTATTTAGGACTTGCTGTAGCCGTGGGACGTCAGAGAGCTCTCCATAAACAAAACAGCGGATTTGCCGGTCCAACTCGGTACCGGCACATTTCCGCGTTTTGTGGCTATCAGATTTTATTTTCTATCCAAAACCCTAATATAAATCGCTTCACCAATCATTTTTCTATTCATTGATTCATAACCATCTTACCCCCAGAAAGTGGTGTTACACTCCATTACAGCACGATTTCTCCTTAGACCCTATGATTTGGTCATTTCACTGCCATTTTGGAACGTGATCTCGCGATACTAACTGAAAGATGACAGCAATGCATTGCATGATGGGAGCTACTAAAAGCAACGTGCCAAATATTTGCATACGTAAACAACATACAAGACGATATAAAGCATATTCTGCAGGACAAACAGTTCCATCTACAGCTCAAATCAGAGCAGAAGGAAATAATACAAAATATTTTGGATAGAAAAGATTCATTTGGCAGTGTTATCCACGGGCTTCGGAAAGAGCATGTGTTATGTTCCCCCCTTCCTATTTTGGACAGGTCAGATCATGCAAATCATCTCCCATGACACAATGCAGTAATCGTAGTTTTCTCGAAGTCACGTGACAAATATTCCAAAATGACGAAAGCATAGGGTCTAAGGGGAAATCGTGCTGTTATGGAGTGTAACATCACTTTCTGAGGGTAAGATGGTTATGAATGAATAGAAAAATGATTGGTGAAGCAATTTATATTAGGGTTTCGGATAGAAAATAAAATCTGATAGCCACAAAATGTGGAAATGTGCAGGTTCAGAGTTTGACTAGCAAATCTGCTGTTTTGCTTATGGAGAGTGCTCTGATGTCTCACGGCTCCAGAAAGTCCTAAAAAAACCGTCGGACGGCAGAGGAATCTCGGACTACTGACAAGAATTTTTGTTTCTACACGGAGGTTAACTTTTGAGATTTCGTAAGGAACGACAGTTCGATTGAATGAGACTAGATTTGGCCCTAAAAAAAGTCGTCCCTGATATATCTCGGCCGAAAAAATCTCGACACTTTTTGATGCTCTGGATGAGCGTGAAATTGCCAGATAATTTTCAGATTCGCGAGCATTCATGGCCATGCCTGTTTCATATTAGATGTGCTGGAATGCAAGTCAATTCGCCCCCACATTTATCAAAATCGACCCCACTTCAAAATCGCCCCCATTAATTAATGTAATGCAGAAATTAATTTTACTATAAAATCGAGATATGTACAATAATTTTGCCCTCTATGATGTTTTTGTATACATGTTTTCATTATTGTTTGTAAATCAGGTTGATAATCTTCATAAATATCTTTCATATTTTCTGTATCTTTATGGCATCTTAATTGAAATATTAACCGCATCGTTGGTGTAATGGTTAGCGTGCTCCCCTCGTGTGCGGTTGTTCGTGGGTTTGAGCCCCGATTGGGTAAAACCAAAGAATATAAAATTGGTATTTGTTGCTTCTCCGCTGAGCAAGCAGTAGTATTAAGGAGAAGGATGAATATGTCTGTGTGGGTCGACATGTCTATCCGTGAATGATGTTATTTGTAATTGCAAATATTTCTATAAAATGTGCTTCAATATTCAGTGTAATGTTCGATGTTGCCATTTCTCACAACCATCACATTGGATTGCTTCTTGTCTGTGTCTGACAACCTGCTTGCACTTTGTGCAATCACTGGCCATTGTGTTTAATGCCAGTCATGATGGTAGCACGCTTAAATAATTTCATTACCAGCTTGGACAAGCTTATGGCTTTGCAACAAGTGTTTATTGCAATATATAAATAACAAGAATATGTATCATTGGCTTGGGTCTCCTTGATATGCTTCCGATTGGAACAACAATAACAAAAGAAAAACTAATCAGGTAGCTAATTAATTATTACACGGTGCATCTATACTTTACAAAGAAATGCTTGATTAAAAGAAGAAATTAATTATTACATGGACACAAATAATTACCCTCACTTAACAGCCACAAAATTAAACAATAATGTTTCTGATTAATGTATCCATACTGTATATTATCTCAATAACTCAATGGTTTATTCCCTATCAGAATGTCATTGTCAAAACTAATAATAATAATAACTATTATTTATTTATTTTTAAATGTTGGGGCGATTTTGATTATGCGGGGTCGATTTTGATAAATGTGGGGGCAGTATTGACGGGGGCGATTTGACCAGGTACCGATGTGCTGTTTACATCTGCAATCAAGGGAGCTGATCGAACGTGGTCATCATATCAGCGTCTATCGAGTACACGTTAAACTCCACAAGCATCCCATGTTGGATTTGATTTTATTTTTGGTGTTTTAACGCCACTTTCAACAATATTTCAGCTATATCATGGCGACCAGTTTTAGTGGTGGAGGAAGCCGGAGTACCCGGAGAGAACCATCGACCATGGGCAAGCAACTGCTAAACTTTATCATTTGAGGCTGCGAGTCCCATGTTGGAATTCCCAACAATTACATTCAAAGAAATACAATGTTTCAAGGATACGGTCATGTAATAGCTTATATGATGTTTGCTTTGTCGATTCTTTAATATCAGATTGTGCATTCGATATATCGTCGTCATCATCTTTGACTTTGGTACCATTTATTCTATTTTCAGTTTCACTTTCAGAATCCGATTCACTGCTGGATTCTGAGGAGGACTCGTCGTCTGATGCGCCGATTTTAAACAGAATTTTACTCTTGTCTTCGTTTCCTTCATTTGTAATGTTGAATGTAATGAATGATGCGCTAGAAGATCTATCTTTTTCAAATTCATCAAATAAAGACAAATCTCCGAACACGTCGGTAGCCATTTTGAACAGGAAGTTCAAGGACTGTTTGGGCGTGTTCGGAACTCTACCAAACTCACCCTGTCACCAAAGATGCATTCATTTATTAAGTTTTACACATGGGTATTCATTTATTAAATTTTACACATGGGTGAACATTTATCAAAATGGTCAACCTCCAGTGAATTTGACCACTAAAGTTCACCCAATCAAACAGTTGGAATGAAAATTGTCCGTTGTAAATATTTTACTTTTGCCATCTTCTTCTTACATCTTCTTCTTCTGTACGCCCTTTGTAGGGCAACCATACCATTGGTATGTAGAACAATGGTGCTATTATCTACAGTGCGTTGTGTGCCGGTGCTGTATCCACAGTGAATTGATTTGCCTATTCCACCATACTTGATATATACATATAATATATATTTACACTCTTAAAATTTGTAGCTCGATTTACAAATTTTTAAAAGTTAAAATA